>PVHT020000105.1:1098657-1116065 GCA_004024745.2 Catagonus wagneri | reverse complement strand
TGGTAGCAAAGAAAGAGCAAATATAATTTCTTGAATAGAAATTATTATTTAAAGGGAAAAGGAAGACTGTTCAAGTTAAGAAATATTTCCTTATTGGAGTTCCTGTCGTTGTTCAGTGGTTAACGAAGCCAACTATCATCCATGAGGACGCAGATTCGATCCCTGGCCTCGCTCAGTGGGTTAAAGGATCTGGTGTTGCCGTGAGCTGTGGTATAGGTTGCAGACGTGGCTCGGATCCTATGTTGCTGTGGCTATGGCTTAGCCTGGTGGCTATAGCTCTTGATTTGACCCCTAGCCTGGGAACCCCATATGCTGCAGGTGCGGCCCTAAAAAGACACACACAAAAATATTTATTTACCTAACATATGCTAGAATGAACACAAATTATGGCAAAGTTGTGTGTATGTGTGTAGGTGTATAGTATTTCTGGCACATATATGTATATATATGAAATTCCTTCCAGTTTGAAATGTAGATCTAGATCCATTCTGGAACTGAAAATAATGGAATTCCTCAGGTCTTTCATTTCATGAAAGTAGTGCCTCTGGTCAAAAGTATGTTGAAGTACAGAACTGCTCTTGATACTAGCTCAAATTCTTATATACTAACTTATTAGTTATATTTTAATTTATTTCTGCCCTTGGGTCTTAGGCTTCCACCGGTTTACATGATTTGTTTACGTAAATGTTAAAATTTAAATTTGAAACTTCAAATCCATTTGATCATTGTAACTAGTTGATACATATGTGGTGCATCCTTTGGAAGAAAGGATTGAGGATAGCCAAAGCAGCTGGGATAGGAGAGGAATGCTTCACTAGACAAAGACTGTGGTCGAGGTGATGGCGGGGAGGGGGCACACTGGCTGGACAGTGAAGAAGAGCCTGTGCATAACGGAGGTCAAAATGAGTCTGAAAGCTATGGAGTCAGTTGAAGCAGGAAATGCAAACAAGGCAAGCAGAATATCAGGTAATTCATGGCTGCAACACCACTTATAAAGGAAAGGTTATTAATTATAGTGCTGAACTAATTTTCCTCTGCCTCTTTCATGATTCCAGATAAGTGGAAAACTTTTTCTTTTGCCAGGTGTTTTGTAGCTAGAACAGATGGTGGACCTTCAAGTATATTTTGAGCTAAGTAAAGCTTGGGGCATAATAATTGAATTACAGAGACCTTGTTATATACAACAACCATCTCAAGAAATAGGCATGAAGCTTCTTCACTCTGAGAGAAATGAGAAACAAGTATTAGAAAGCCAAAGCATTCTTTCTATGTGTGTGCAGCATTTTAATTTCTAAATCTGGTCCCTGACCTTTCAAAGTTAATTTATGCATATATTACAATTTCAGTCAAAATCATTCTAGGTTTCTGGGAAGGAACTTAAAAGAATAATCCCATGGAAAAATAAACTTGGGAGCCTTCCAAGGAACTTTCCAAATAGAAGAGCAATGAGTAATAATGATGCAAAAGTTATAAACACAGATCTATGGAACAATTCTTGTCTAGAAATAGATTCAGCAATATATGAGCAATAAAATATGTTTTCTCCCAAAAAGGAAGGATTATAGTGCTATTGGAAGCTGAATAGCAGTTTTTTAAAAAACATTTACATCAACATTCTTTACAATATACCAACATAAAATTTAAATAAATTAGTGATCTTAATGAATTAATGAAATTAAGGAAAAAAATCATGTTATAGAAAGGCTAATAGAAAATAGGATATATAATAGAACTGAGAGGATATCTTCTATGGGTTTAAATAAATGGAAAAACAAAGAAAAAGATAGATTTGGAAAATATTTAAAATGCATATTCAGTAACAGCTTTTAATGGAACAGTAGCAGAGTGGGAAAATAGATCTGCACGAATGTGACTGATAAAGAATATCTATATAGTACAGTCATCCCTTGCTATCTACAGGGGATTGGTTCTGGGACACTTGCAGATACCAACATCTGTAGATGCTCAAGTACTTTATATAAAGTACTGTTGTATTTGCATTTAACCTATGCACATTTCCTGTATACTTTAAATCATTTCTAGATTACTTATAATACTTAATACAGTGTTGCAAACACAATGTAAATACTATGCAAATAGTTGCCAGCACTCAGCAAATTCAAATTTTGCTTTCTGGAACTTTCTGGAATTTTTCTTTTAAATATGTTCAGCTGTGGTTGTTGAATCCACAGATGGGAAACCTGAGGATATGGAGGGCTGTTAGTATAAAGTGCTTGTTTGTTTTTACCCTCAAACATTGAGACTTTTATAGGTGAATGGACGAAACATAATCCACACAAAAGGAAGTATAGTAAAGTGAACATGAAAAAAAGGTTTATCATAATTCACTACCAAAGGTCTTGTTCAAATTTATAGCACATAGATATCATTTTATAATTATTGAGGTAATTCCCCTTCTCATTACAAAAAAGAACATCTCATGTTGGCAAATTTGCTACAAAATTTTGTATGTTTTGGGGAGTTCCCATTTTGGCACAGCAGAAATGAATCCGACTGGAATCCATGAGGATGCAGGTTCAATCTTTGGCCTTGCTCAGTGGGTCGGGGATCCTGTGTTGCTGTGAGCTGTGGTGTAGGTTCTGGGTGTGGCTCAGATTCCATGTTGCTGTGGCTATGGTGTAGGGCAGCAGCAGTAACTCTGATTCGGCCCTTGCCTGGGAAGTTTCATAAGCCCTGAGTGCAGCCCTAAAAAACAAACAAACAAAAAAAATTGTATGTTTTTATTTTAAAAAGAAATCAGGAACTTGTTCATTGCTGGTGAAAGTGCATTTCCTCTTGGGGGGATAAAAGACAAACTGCAGGAAAAGTAGAAAAATTGCTAAAACTCTTTGGGCTAGAAATCTTATCCTTAGAAATCTATCCCAAGGAAATATGCATTCACACTGTGATCAGACCCTTCTATTTCTTGAAATAACAAATGATTAGGAATAACCATAATGTTCATCAAAATGGAATTGGTATTTAGTGATACTGCATCACTACAACAGAAGCTCATCAAGTCACTGCAATGAAAAGTATGAATACTAAACACTTAATATACGTTTAATATGTAATGTTAAATGGGATAAAACCTATGATTTCAACAAAAAAATAGGTGTGTGGGAAAGGTAATAGGCAATAATGAAAGTAATTCCAATAAAATGATAGTTTATGGGATATTTTAAAATTGTTGATGTAATGTGTAATATAATATTGCCTTTCCTATAAATAAATAGGAAGAGAAATCTAATTCCTCTCTTGTGAAGTCAATTATAAACCTCATGGAGTAGAAACTTCTGGATGTGGAGTCTAAGGTCTCTGAGGTGAGTGGGTGGTAGGGAAGAGATGGATCCACCATTTGGCTTTTTTCTTACTTTCCCAGTCATGCAATTCAGCTCTAAAGATTCTTTAACTAACAGGAGAAGCAGAGAGGGCAGGTTTCTCAAGATTCAAGCCCATTAGCCCAGCCTTTTTGCTGGCCATCTTGCTGAAATTCATTTGAACTTTACTTTCTAAAACTTTTATATGTATGTGGTGAGTGTGAAAGGAGAGGGGGTAGTAGAAACAGCATATGATGCTTTTTACAAGTTATTAGATGCAAATAATTTATCATGTAAAATAATTAGATACCTGAAGAACAATTTATATAATTGATATGAATCTCAGATTTAATGGTAAGAAAAAATTGATTGTAAATGCTCTACTTTCCAGAAAACATTAGTCAGAGAGTTTGAATTTTGCTTCTGTACATCAGAGAGCAAGAATGTAAATCAAAGTAGTATTATAAATGGCAGGTCTGGCTCCAGAGGCATAGCAAAGATGGAGGATTAGGTATAACTGGTACTGGAGAGTGGCACTGATATTGAAGGAAAATGTGTAGCCATTGTTATGACAGAAAAAGAAAATAAGCAATTGTTATACTAGTTGTTACTTGAAAAAATCAATATATAGGACAATGCTTAGGAATCCAAGCCCATTTGCAGATTATATTTATAGTTTGCCCTCTATTCTAAAGGATACCTTATTTGTCACTGAGTTGACGGAGTATTAGTCATTTTGGGCTGCCATAACAAAATACCATGTCTGAGTGGCTTAAATAACAGAAATTTATTTCTCAGAGTCTAGAGGCTAGGAATTCCAAGATCAAAGTGCTGGTGATTCATTCTCTGGTGAGAAGACACTCCTTGGCTTGGAGACAACCACTTTCTTGCTATATCTTCATATGGCAAGTGCACGCGCGTGCGCGCGCGCGCGCACACACACACACACACACACACACACACACACACACGCGAGAGAAAGCTGTCCGATGTCTCTTCTTATTAGAGCACCAATTTCATCATGAAGGAAAGGCTGCACCCTTTTTATGTCATCTAAACCTAATTACCTCACCAAAGGCCCAACATCCAAATACTTTGGGGATTCGGGCTTCATCGGATACATTTCAGGGGAGACACAGTTCAGTCCATATTCCAAATAGTAAGAAATCTTGCCAACGGGGACGCTACCTTATACTTTTGTAATCTTCAGGCAGAGAGCTGATTACAGTTGCACATGTGCTGCCATGGAGATAAGAATTAGTATTAGTATAGCTGAAGGTGGTAGCTTGTTAATCTTTTGCTCATTGTGATATGAAATGCTATAGCAATCTATGGAATTTATTTCAAAGAGTTAGCCTTTTGTTAGAATGTTGAGCAACGATAGCAGTTAATTACATGTGTTTAATTATTTTCTTTCCTTTTCTAGTATGTTTTATATATGCTAAATTTTTCTAGGATACAAAAAAATCTGTGAAATCTCATCAGAGAATGTTATTCTACAAGTTTATCATAAGTAAATTAAATCAAATTTATGTTCTTTTAGGAAAAAGTTGAATGTTTATGTACTCTGTATATTGAACATTGGATAGACTTTGGAACAAGAGACAAAGGAAGAATTGGTACTTCCTGAGCTTGGCCAGCATATCCTGTGACCAAACTAGTGTAACTATTTTGTGCCAAAATAATGGGTTAGTTCTGTCACTTCAGTTAGAATTATTGGTGTCTTAATCCCCCACTTAGATGGTCAGAGTGGAGCACGAAATGATGGGAAATTTTAGTTTTTTCATCTTTCAAGAGGAAGAAAAGACAAAGTTAAGAAATCCCTTGGTTTTGACTTTTGCTCAGACTCTCTCCTTAATTTATATCCAATGATATTTTAAAGTACTGATTTTTTTTTTTTAGCATACTGTGATGGGGTTTTACCCTGTACATGGAAAAATATCTCAATCAGAATTAAAAATAACCGGAAATAGGACCTTAAGTGTTTGCTTTTTTAATTTGTTTACTTTTGTTTTTTAATTTCACTCAGTTCTCTTTTGAAAGTCTAGGCATAATTAAATTAGAAAGAAAATCTAGTGATTTTATGTAAATGATAAAAAATAAGTTCCAATTCATCTTTTTTTTTTTTTGCCTTAAGCCAGGGCAAGATAAAAGATTTTCAGAATGATAAAACTTTTATTTCCATTCATGTATGTCCTTCAGTTGAGAGAAAGATTTTCAAGCTTACATTTGTATAAAAACTTACATCTACTGCTTTCTTGGTTTCTTCTCTTTTTCTACAGAAGCGTAGTTTTTGCTTCTTTAAAGGAAACTGGATTTTAAAAACCTACAGAAACTCAGAAGATACCCGTGGTACTGTTATATCCCAGTGTCCTCTTCACCCAGCAGACATAATTTTATGCCAGTGTGTGCCATTTATAGGAATTTCCAACAGACATTATTTATGTTAATCTAATATTTATCAGTGTCTGTGTAGAGGACTTGAAGTACAATAATTTTTAAAACATTAAATCTCTATTTAGAGAAAGAATTAGATTTCCTACTATTTATTTAGTAATTAATATAGCAGTAACATAGTATGGCATTTATTTCAAGATGTTTTTTGTTTTGCTACCTTTGGCTTTTTAATAGGTATTTTATTATACCATAAAACAAATATGTTTTCTGTTGAAGATAAAAATTTATGGGACAACATACATGAAAAAGGCTTTTTTTTCCTTTTTCTTTTTCTGATTCAACATACTGGTAAATAAACACAAAGCCCTTTGCTTTTCCTTTAGTTAATGCTTTCTTAGAAGAATTTTAAGAATGAATGCGATATAATTATTATAAGTCAGCAAAAACATTAATGAACTATTAAGGTAATTAAGAAATTATTTCCCTATGTGCTTCTATCAGGGGCTTTCAGAAGAGTCTCAGAAGAATTCACTTTTTTCTTTTTTTTATAACCATTTAATTAACTCGGAAAAAATCCCAGGTGTACCCTTACTACAGTATATACTTCAGAAAAGGTGCAGACTCTAATGTATACAGGGCTGTCTTTACCAGACCAAAGTATTGTGTTTTTCAGGTAAAATTTCAGGTATAGCTTATTAATTTCAGCAGAAATTTAAACATATAAACAGGATAATTTTGTCATGAACTTTGCCACATATCTCTTAACATTAACCCCTATATTGTTTGCTTTATAAACCTGTTTTGTAGCAAAATGTTTACTGCTTTCTCCATGTCTGTGCAGTCCCTGGCCTGGCCACATTTAGGGAAGAGCTTTCTTTGAATAGCATTTGCTCCTCAGAGACGTGTCTTTCAGAAAAGACTTTTTTATGCAACAGTTGTATGGGTTTCCCAGCAAGTGCGTGCCTTGGATCCTACCTTGTTTTCTGTAGGCCCCAGTATATTGAAGTTTAACAGGTACTCACTGAAACAAAGCAAAGCAAAACAAAACCCAACTTGACTTTAAAGAGAAACAAATAACTAATCAGTCTTTTTTGGTTTTGTTTTGTTCTGGGTTTATCTCTTAAGTTGTCTAGCACTAAGAGGGCATACTGCCTGATTCTCTGCAGGCACTTTCTCATAAAGTCAGTAAAGTCTTAAAGTAACCCTGTGAGGTAGAGCTGTTAATCAAATTATGCTGATAAGGAACTGAGGCTCAAAGAGGAAGTCTTTGCCAAAATTGCATAGCTGGTTGGCAGTTGAACTAGGACTCTGAGGGCTTTTGGATTCAGGTCTGATATGGTACACTTGCTTCTAAGTAATGTTCACTTTTCCTTTGGTGTTCTATCCAGTACAGGCTGTAGAACAGAATGGAAAGGATTCTGCTGTAAATCCTTGTTTTCATTTCTAAGTGCCTCAGCCCAGCTAAGGTCATTAAGATCTCTACCCAAGTCACCATTCTCTCTCCCCTGGAACACAGCAATTGCCTTCTGACTGAGTGCTCCTCCCCTTCATAGCAGCCAGGGATCTTTTGGAAATGCAGTTTGGATCATGTTATCCTTCTGCTTAAGAGCCTTCAGTGATTTTCCATAGAATTTATTTTGGAAATATATACTTATTTTGGTTTACAAGATCCAGTACATTCTGGTTCCAGCTTATCTTTCCTGCATTTGCTTAGTGTCTGCTGATCACACAAAGTCCCTGGAATGCCTCAAGCTCTCCTGTGCCTCAAGATCTTTGTACTTGTGCTTTCCATTTTCTGAAGTTTTGTCTTTCTACCTTTACCTGATTTTTCAAGTTTCAATCCAAATGTCATTTCCTGAAGAGATACTTTCTCTAACCTCTCAATCTAAGCCCTCTTGTTTTATTTATTTATTTATTTATTTATTTATTTAAACAAGTCCTCTTGTTTTCTTTCTCTCTGCAGTATTTATGATTTGCCCTTATAGTCACTTAATAATAACTAACATTTAGGGAGCTCTTTCAGTGTGCCAGCCACTGAGTACTGCCTTTAACCCTGTTTATAGATGAGGAAGTAAGATACTTTCCCAGATTACAGTAGATTGTGAACCGGGGTTTAAATCCAGATTTCTTCCATAGAGCTTTGGGAGGGCAGGAAACATGTCAATGTATTATTATTTTCCCAGTGCCTGGCATACAGTAGGCCCTCAACAAATACCTATTGAACAAACAGATGTGTCAATGGCTTTTTTCTTTTGTCTTTTTAGGGCCTCACCTGTGGCATATGGAGGTTCTCAGGCTGCGGCTCAAATTGGAGCTGTAGTCACTGTCCTATGCCACAGCCACAGCAATGCCAAATCCGAGCCTCATCTGCGACTTACACCACAGCTCATGGCAACTCTTTCTCCTCAACCCACTGAGCAAGGCCAGGGATCTAACCTGCATCCTCATGGTTGATAGATTTGTTTCCACTGAGCCACAACGGAAACTCCTGAGCCACGATGGGAACTACATGTTGCAATGACTTGTTTTTTGTTTTTTTTTTTAAACAACTTCACTGAAATATAATTCATATAGAGTAAAATCTATGCTTTTAAAGTGTGCAATCAGTGGTGTTTGGTATTATCTAGCACTGTGCAACCATCATCACTATCTAATTTTAAGAATGTTTGCATCACCCTCAAAAGAAACTCAGTACCCATTGCAGTCACTTCTCATTTCTTCTCCTCCCATCTAAAAACCACTAATCTACTTCATGTCTCCATGGATTTTCTCAGCCGGGAAATTTCATGTAAATGAAATTATACAACATATTATATTTTGAGACTACCTGCTTTCATTTTGTGTAATATTTTCAAGGTCCATCCATGTAGTGGCATGTATCAGTGCTCCATTCCTTTCTATTGCTGAATATTATTCTTTTGTATGGCGATACCACATTTCATTATCCATTCATCATTTGTTTGGGATTTGGATTGTTTCTAGTTTCTTGCTTTATGAATAATACTGCTGTGGACATTTGATTATCGTTTTTGCAAGGACATATCTTTTCAGTTCTTATGGATATATGCCTAGGAGTGGAACTGGTGAGTCTTGTGGTAACTCTATCTTTAACGGTTTGAAGAATTGCCAGACTATTTTCCAGAGTGGCACAATGACTAAGATGTCAAAGACAAAACATACAAACAAAAAACAAACAAACGAAACTGCAAAAAAGAGAGCTGGGCAATAGTGAAAGTACTGCCCAGAATAGATTTTATTCAGGATTATTTATGTAGGGAGAAAGAGACCTCAGTTTAGAACTGGGCCCAGCTCTGATCACAACATGGAAAAGTGGGGGTTTATAGCCAAGGAATAGATTGGGGTAAGGGGGGAGTTGGTAGTTAGAAAATTACTAAGAAGGGAGGGTAATTCTTTGCTAAACTGACCTAATAGGATTCTTGCTGCAGACTGATCAGGATGCTCAGCTATCACCTGGGGGATGGTGGAGGATGAATAATGTGGTCAGATATTTAGAATGATCAGATATCAAAGGTGGGGGATTCTGAGTCTACTTAGTAGGATTCTAGCTAAAGCTGGGTGATGCAGACATGCCAGTCTAAAAGTGGAGCCCTACTTAGAAAGAAGATTCTGAGGAATCTGATTTAAGGTTGGTCAAAAAGAGACTCTTTGTTAGACCCATAACAGATAATTCAGATATTACAGTGCTTTTCTTCCACTGTGTTACCAAGGAGGCTTCTATTAAAGTCTCTTAAATTCCCTTAAATTCTGCACAGTCACATTTCATTCAGCATCCAAGATTTCGTGTCAGATACTTATTGACATGGTGTTGGCTGAGCTGAGATGCAGAGTATAGAGTATTTTCTTGAAGGTGGTAAAGCTGCTTTGTTTTTTATTTCATGCTTATAAATTAGTATTTTTGATTTGTCTTTAGAAAATCTAGTGGGTCTGATAGTTTAGGCCTCTTTGGAAATCTGATTTATGCTGTAAAGAGGGAGAGAAACATGATATATTATTGTGGGTTTCATGGTTTTAAGACATTGGTTCTATTTAAGTAAATTACTATTCCCACTATAAATACATGTTTTAAGCATAATGAATATCTTTTTTTCCTTTTTTACTATTCTTTCCTTTTATAAAAACATGTTCTTTCTCTGCCTCAGGGTGGGTGGTGGCACCAATCCAGTTATCTAGTACTGAATTGTTTTTATTGCCACTATTATTTTATCCCACTTACTGAAACATTGTTAGAATAGCTTGTTTATAAATTAACCAGCAACTGTCAAGAGTGATTTTAACTTTCTCACAAACTGTTTCATCCCATGTTTTTTTTTTTTACCACCACCCATCTCAGTATGTCATGTATCTTTAATTAATGCAAATTCAAATTTATTTTGAGAATATAGTTGTGCTCCTGAAAATAAACGACTGTCACGGAAAGTTGAGAATCCAGAGTTGTTACACTCAGCTGGAAGAATTCAGGCCTCTTCTGAGTGACTAAAGCAGAGCTCACTAACTTTCACCGAGGTAAACTGTAGCCTGTTCTGTGCAGTTAGTAACTAACGTGTGCCAGCTCCCATTGTAATGATTATAATTGCTTGGGTTACATTAATATTCATGGCACATGCCTCTCACCTTACGTAGCACTCATTCTCTGTGTCTTTGACTAATGTACCAGTTTGCATTTTATTTTGGCATGGGGAACCATGATTTTAGAGGACATGAAGCAGAGAGCAGCTGGGGAAAGAATGAATACCCAGCACCCAGTGCTAGGATTAACATACTGATGTGAATATTCTGAGAAGGCATCTTTTGAGACAGGTTAAAAGGAAATGCCAAGGGGAACCCAAGCCGACCTTGCCCTGGCACGTGATGCTAGTCAAGGAGGCAGTTGGCTGCAGTCTGCTTTATTTCGCTTGTGGGTTGCCAGCTGCTTCAAGCCAGCTGCTTGGGCACAGCTAGAATAAAGGCAAGAAAATTATCACTATATATTTTATATTTGAAAATCTGCCAGTCATTTCTAAAGCTTAGGGTGTTGGCAGTAGCGTATGGAAGAAAACTAAAAACTTAGAAATCAAAAAGGGAAATAGTTTATCCTTCCTGCTTCTGCAGAATTATTTTTAAAGTTTGTACCTTCTTGCTTTGGATAATTTTCAGAAGAAAGCGGAAAAACATTTTTCATTTTCACTCCTAAAATGTGATTTGATATAATTGAATTTTAGTAACTATATTGCAAAAATGGATGGACTTACAGGATAACCATTTTAAGTTTTATGGAGTTAGACTCTTCAGAAGGAGGAACTTGCTGGAATTTAAATGTTCTCCCACAGTGGATCTTCTGACTATGAGCTTGATATATAATTCAGCCCTCTTCTTCTGCTACCAGCTCCCCCATTTCATCCTAAACTTGATGTCTAGCAACTGACAACATCACTCCTTTTTGTGTTCTTTTGATGAATTATTCTTAGGGAAGACTCTCCTAATGTGCTTCTTCTCTGGAGCCTTGGGATGCTCATTGAGAGACGCAGGTACCAAAGAGCATCAGAAATTATACAAACTGTCCAGGTGCCTGTGGACATACAGTTTGGCTCATAGGTTCACAGGGTGATCCCCCTGGGCTGTATGCCAAGTCTTACTGTAGATTTTAGGCTCTTGCCCTGTGTGCAGAGCTTCTCCTGCTTCTCTGTCAGAAGCCTTAGAGACAGATGCTAAAGGACAGGCAGCTGAGATAGGCACAGGCCAATGTAGCTCACTGCTGAAATAGGATCTCCTTGAAGCCCTTTGAAAACTGGTTACTTTTATATCCTGCCTTGTTCTATATCCATGACTATTTTAATATCAAATTTATCATATAATCAAGTACAACCGATGCTCCAGATAGATGTAGCATGTTTTTTGTTTTTTTGTTTGTTTTGCTTTTTAGGGCTGCACATGCGGCATATGGAAGTTCCCAGGCTAGGGGTAGAATCAGAGCTGCAGCTGCCGGCCTACACCACACCTACAGCAATGCCAGATCCGAGCCACGTCTGCAACTTATACTGCAGCTCACGGCAGTGCCAGATCATTGATTCACTGGGCAAGGCCTGGGATTGAACCCGAATTCTCAGGGATACCAGTTGGGTTTGTTACCTGCTTAGCCACAGTGGGAACTCCCAATATGGTATGTTTAAATTGAGGCTTTCTAATGTCATGTATACTTCAGTTTGGAATATTGTGAACTTGTGACTGTAGAGAGAATTCTTTTACCTAATTGTCCTTTATTTGGAATGGATCTGGAAGAAACCAGGTATTTTCAGAGCAGGTAGTGGTAGAACTTGGATAATTATTAGCTTATTTCAATGGTTTATTCTTCATGTTGTGAAAAGAGATCAGACTGAAATTCCGGCAGCCTGAGTTCTATACCTGCCTTACTATTAACTTGTGATCTTGAATAAATTCCTTAATATCTTTAAGCCCATTTTGTCATCTATAAAATGAAGGGGTGAACTAAAAGAGATAAAGCATCATTTTCCAAAGTGTGTTTTTTGAATTATTACTTGCTAAAGATATTGTAAGAGTGGTTGCCAGAGGAGGCAAAATGGGGAGTTGTGGTTTATTGGGTATAGAGTTTCAGTTTTGCAAGATGAAAAGTTCTAGAGATTGGTTGCACAACAGTGTGTATATACATAACACTACTGAATTGTGCACTTAAAACTGATGAAGATAATACATTTTTACTATGTATATTTTACCACAATTGAACAAAAATATTCTCAGGGCTCCACCCTTAAGTAAATATAGATTGTGTGTTAGACACCAGTCTGGAGTGTCATAGCATATTCAGCATATAGAAGCTTCTGAGGCATTCTACACTAAGAAAATAAAAATACCTGCTTATCTTTATCCCAGTGTTTCTCAAATTGCCTCTTCCCCAATTAAACTAACATCTCTTAATATCCTATGGAACTTACATTTGGAGAAGCCACATTTCGAAGAAGTGATTTGAAGTCTATTCCAGCTCAAATATGTTAATCTCATTCTTCAGAGACATCGTATGAAAATATAGGCTATGCCAAAATACAGCCTAGATGACAAAGATTAATTCAGGACTTCTCAACCTTTTCCACATCATGGCAACTACAGAAAATAATAATATTTGAATAGCACAGGGAGGGTAAACAGATAAGTTGGCTCAAGGGCTAGGAGCACAATAATACAATCAGCACATCAGTTGGGTAAAAGATCTGATAGTAAGGTCTTTAAAAAGTTATCATTGCATAAGCTCCATGAAATGCCATGCTCTTCAGATGTCATGTTCAGCCCGTAGAAGGCATTAGAGGCAGAACATACTATACTCTGTGTTATATTTGCTTTTCCTTGGCAATAATTTTCCACTTTAGGTAAATCAGAAACTTTCCTGGAGTTCCTGTTGTGGCTCAGTGGGTTGAGAACCCAACATAGAGTCTGTGAGGATGTGGGTTGGATCCCTGGCCTCATTCAGTGGGTTCAGGATCCAGCATTGTCATAAGCTGTGACGTAGGTCGCAGATGTGGTTTGGATCCGGCGTGGCTGTGGCTGGGGTGTAGGCCTCAGATGCAGCTCTGATTGGATCCCTAGCCTGGGAACTTCCACATTCCGAAGGTGCAGCTATAAAAAACAAAACAAAACAAAACACAGAAACAACCCAACTCTCCTGACCATTGGTATGGCTCCAGTTATTACTGGTCATTAGACTTAACTGGATGTCTCCAAAGGTTGTGTGAGAGTGAGATGTGAGAGATTTCCAGCAAGATAATATCCTTCCACAGTTTGTTCAATATACTTAAGTATTAATGCAACACCCTCTTATTTTTAAAGTGAGAGAGTATGTACTAATGTCACCAGCTGAGTAGTTCTCATTTATGGGAGAATTTTTTTTTTAATCTCCCATTTCCTAGAGGAATAATTATTTGGGGCAATGATATAGACTGGATGTGGGGGAGAAAAGTGTATTCATATTAATGCATTCTGAAAGAAGCATAGTATAGATCAGTGAGTGAAAGCAGCACTTTTCATTTAAGGCCTTCACACTTCACCCTATACTCCTCAGTTGGTGTCATTCTGTAATTTTATATATTCTGAATGGCTTGCTTAAGGATTCTAGACTGAAGGCAGAAACAAAAATAGATTAGATTTGAATTTGGCCCACATCACTGTTCAATCAGTGTTTCTATTCAGCTCACCTAGAAACAAAAATTAGTTCTGATCTACTTAGTGATAGGCATTTTGATTTTGTAAATGCCAGGTCCTCCTAGATTATTTTTATACTTATTGTCCTTTTTCCCCTAAAACAACTCTCACTATTGCCTTTATTCACTCTTTATTGTTTTCTCTAAGAATCCTATTGGAGAAAGTTCAAGTTTTAAAACTAAACAGAAAATTGCATCCTTGTTTAGTATCAAGGATCCACCGAGAAATCCCATTGACAACCTCTGCCGAGCTTTTGAGGCAAAAATTTAATGACCACTATTGATTGAGCTTGATTTGTCACTTCTTGGCATCTGGCCAGGAAGAGCTAATTCTTTCTGGCAGAGCAAGGTAGTTACTGGGCAGGATCCAGAATTGGGAAAGAGATGCAGCCACTGCAACTGGTCCAGCTTCATATGTGGATGAAGGAAGTGAAGTGTGTCAGATCAAGACCAGAGATCAAAGAGGTGTTCTAGAAGTAAAGGCACATGGTAGGCAATTATGAAAAGGAATTTGAGTCAAGGAAAAAGGAGCATAGTAACTCAAAATCTCAGGCTCGCAGTTCTCAGAAGTGTAGGAAACTATGCTGGAACCCACTAGGGAGCATTGAGGCTGAGGTTCAGTTTTTGAAGAACAGGACTGAAAAAGGATGGGATATTAAGCAGGTTACTGGAATGAGACCCCCCCCCAAAAAAAGAAGCAAAAAAACCCCTCAGAGAAATCAATAGGCTATTTAACCACATTCCCAGGCTTCCATACAATCTAATGCTGTTGCAGGATTTAATTAAGTTAATTTATTTCTAATTGAAGTATAGTTGATTTACAGTTTGTGTTTCAGATATACAGCTGAGTGATTCAGTTATATATTCAGATTCGTTTTCATTATAAGTTATTGCAAGATACTGAATATAGTTCCCTGTGCTAGATACTAAATCCTTGTTGCATATCTCTTTCATATATTGTAGTGTGTATCTGTTAATTCCATATTGTAATTTACCCCTTCCCCCATTCTCTTTCCTCTTTGGTAACCAGAAGTTTGTTTTCCATGGTTTTATGTCTGTGAGTCTGTATTGTAAACAAATTCATTTGTATTATTTTTTAGATTCTATATATAAGTGGTATAATATTTGTGTTTCTCTGACTTCACTTAGTACGATATTCTCTAGGTCCATTTATGTTGCTACAAATGGCAATATTTTATTATTTTTTATCACTGAGTAATATTCCACTATACATCTTCATTCATTTATCTGTTGATGAACACTTAGGTAGCTTCCATGTCTTGGCTTTTATAAAAAGTGCTACTATGAATATTGGGGTGCATGAATCTTTTCAAATTAGAGTTTTTCATCTTTTCCATGTATATTCCCAGGAGTGGATTTTCTGGATCATATGGCAACTCGATTTTTAGTTTTTAAAAGTAATCTGCACACTATTCTACATAGTAGCTGCACCAGTTTACATTCCCACCAGTAGTTTCAGAGAGTTCCTTTTTCTCCACACCCTCTCCAGCATTTATTGTTTGAAGATTTCTTGATTATGGCCATTCTGAACAGTGTATAGTGATGCCTCATTGTAGTTTTGATTTGCATTTTTCTAATAATTAGCAATGTTGGAGCATGTTTACATGTGCCTTTTGGCCATCTGTATATCTTCTTTGGAGAAATGTCCATTTAGGTCTTCTGTCCACTTTTTGATTTATATATATACTCAGCTGTATGAGCTGTTTGTATATTTTATGTATTTACCCGTTGTCAATCACATTATTTGCCAATATTTTCTCCAGTTCTATTCTGTTGGGCTCTCTATTCTATTCCATTGATCTATCTGTCTGTTTTTTTGCCAGTCCCATGCTGGTTTGATTACTGGAGCTTTACATTATTATTTGAAGTCTGGGGGAGTTATACTCCAGCTTTGTTCTTTTTCCTCAGGATTGCTTTGGCAATTCTGGGTCTTTTGTGGCTCTATATAAATTTTAGAATTATCTGTTCTAGTTCTGTGGAAAATGTCTTGGGTAATTTGGTAGTGATTGCATTAATATGTAGATTGCTTTGGGTAGTATGGCCATTTTGACAATATTAATTCTTTCAATCCAAGAGCATTGGATATCTTTCCATTTCTTTGAATCATCTTCAGTTTCCTTTATCAGTGCTTTATAGTTCTGAGAATCTAGGTTTTTCCATGGTTAGGTTTACTAATAGATATTTTTTATGACACAAATTTTTTCCTCTTTTTAAAGTTTTATTGAAGTATAGTTGATTTACAACGTTTGATAATTTCTGCTGTACAACAAAGTGACTCAGTCATGCATATACACATATCCATTCTCTATCAGATTCTTTTCCCACATAGATTATTATCACATAATTTTAAATGGGATTTTTTTTTACTTTCTCTTTTTGTTATTTTATTTTTAGTATAAAGAAATGCAACAGATTTCTGTATATTAATTTTGTATCCTGCTTTACCTTGCTGTATTCATTTATTAGTTCCAACAGTTTTTGTGTGGAGCCTTTAGGGTTTTCTGTGCTAGAGTACATGTCATCTGCATATTATGACAGTTTTACCTCTTTCTTCCAATTTGGATACCTTTTATTTCTTTTCCTTGCCTGATTGCTATGGCTAGAACTTCCAATGCTATGTTGAATAGAAGTGGTGAGAGTAGACGTCCTTATCTTGTTCCGGAATGTAGTAGGAAGGCTTCCAGCTTTTCACAGTGAAATATTATGTTGGCTATGGGTTTGTCATAAATGGCTTTTATTATGTTGAATGTTGCAGCATTTTAAATAAATGAAGTAGGTCTGGATGATCTGAAGTAGGAAATTATCTGTGATATATTATGTGAAAATACAAATTTTAGTTTATTATGTAACGTGTTTTGGGAGAAAAAAAATGTGCAATCCCAGTGAAAAGAACCTTGGTACATGACAAAGTAAGAAATGGTAAGATAGAAATCTTTTCAGATGAATGATATAGAAATCTTATAAATACTTTAAGGGGTACACATAAGTTGTTTTCATCCTTCTTTCCTCCCGTGAATGTCCACAATTATTGATTAAAACTGCCTGAGGCACCCAAATGTCTCTGATCCTCCTGAAGCAAGGCAACGTATAATAGAGTGAGGACAATGTATTAGTGGTTAGGGGCACCTAATCAAGTTCCAAACTACCTGGCTTTAAGTATTGCTTTTACCACTGACTACTTGCATGACTTTGATTAAGTTACTTATCAGTGCCTATTACCCCATCAGTAAAGTGGGGACAATAATACTTAACTTCATATCGTATTTCTAAGGATTAAATGAGCTAATGTTTGTAAAATACGTAGAACAGTGTCTGGCCATAGTAAGAGCTATACAAATGTTTATTAAGAAAAGTTTAAAAAATGTATACTGTCTCACTTTCCAGGAATCAGCCAGGAGCTAACTTCAGACTTTATTTATCATATCATATAGCCATCTTTCTCTTAGGATATTAAATATCTTAAAAA
>PVHT020000105.1:815044-1097657 GCA_004024745.2 Catagonus wagneri | reverse complement strand
AGTTACTTTATTTATTTATTTATTTTTTTTTTGCCTTTTATGGCCGCACCTGTGGCATGTGGAGGTTCCCAGGCTAGGGGTCTAATCGGAGCTGTGGCCACTGGCCTGCGCCGCAGCCACAGCAACGCAGGATCCGAGCCGCGTCTGCAACCTACACCACAGCTCACGGCAACGCCGGATCGTTAACCCACTGAGCAAGTGGCAGGGATCGAACCCGCAACCTCATGGTTCTTAGTCGGATTCGTTAACCACTGCGCCACGACGGGAACTCCCTACACTAATTACTTTAAACTAGCTGTTCTGTGCATTGGCGCTCTAATGGTTTTCTAAGTAGATACTGTTACATGTTTCTCACATACAGTTACTCTAGTATCTAGTTTAGATGTCTAGTCTTTTTCCTCTTATAGGTAGTGCTCTGACAGGTGGGAAAAGTATCACAGACAAATGTTTCTGGACTCCTTCCACATATACACCAGGAGTTAGTCTGACAGAAGATAATGCAGTTTACACATTGTGAATGGCCTGGCCTGACATGTTTCCATTGTTAACATGGAAAAGTCATTCTATACACTGAGACTTCAGATAATGAGGTAGAGTAATAGGCTTTTGTTTTAATAAGGCTTTGAGAGACTAAACCTCTTAAACCTTTATAATGCCATCTGGTAAAGTTAAGGAAACCACCAATAGGTAATAAATAAGTAATGGTTTTCTAGTTAGAACCCCTTCAGATTTGAAAATTTGGCTCCTTCTAAGACAGTGAACTGTGTTTAGCTGACGTGTTTGTTTACCTGTAAGTACTGAGGCCAAGGAACAAATGGGAGCTAGATAATGTAGGGACTAGGCATTTTTTTGCTCCCAAATTAAAACATTTGGGCTAATGGGAAGACTGAGAAGTTGAGTCTCTCCAGGCTGCCCACTCTTGTCCCCTGCAGCCACTCCCTTGGACGTGAGAAGAAGTAAGGTAAGGAAAGGTGTATTCTGTGCTTCCCTCTGCTGTGTACTGTCTCCTGTTCCCAGGTCTGTCTGGTAGACCTGAGCCAGTGTGAAAAGAGAGCTGGAGAAGGACACTTGTCCTCATATTTCCAGGTCTTTAGAGTTTTCTAGAACAGTTCCTCCCTAAATTGCAAGGGATTCCTATAGCTAAATAATTTCTCTTTGGAGTTCCCGTCATGGCACAGTGGAACCGAATCCGACTAGGAACCATGAGGTTGCAGGTTTGATCCCTGACCTTGCTCAGTGGGTTAAGGATCTGGCGTTGCCATGAGCTGTGGTGTAGGTTGCAGACGCTTCTTTGATCTCACGTTGCTGTGGCTGTGGTGTAGGCCAGCGGCTACAGTTCCTATTCGACCTCTAGCCTGGGAAACTCCTTATGCCATGGGTGTGGGCCTAGAAAAGACAAATAATACTAATAATAATTTCTCTTCATCTTTTTTAGAAATGAGGGAATTTCAGAAGATTCCATTTTAAAAATGAATTATAAAACAAAGATGTGGAAAATATCTTGATAAATCTGTGATAAAACTGAAAGTAAGATTTTTCATTTCCAGACTATCAAATCAGGATTTAACTAATCCAATATATGTATGTGTGTTTAACATATACACAAAACCTCCTTTAATATTGCTCTTTATTTCTCTCTCTTTCTCCCTTTCTTTCTTTCTTTCTTTCTTTCTTTCTTTCTTTCTTTCTTTCTTTCTTTCTCTCTCTCTCTCTCTCTCTCTCTCTTTCTCTCCTTCCTTCTTTCCTTCTCTTTCTTGACTCCACCTATGGCCTATGGAAGTTCCCAGGTCAGGGACTGAATCTAAGCTATAGCTGCAACAATGTCAGATCCTTTTTAACCCTCTGTGCTGGGCCAGGGACTGAACCCGTGCCTCTGCAGCAACCTGAACTGCTTCAGTTGGGTTCTTAATCCACTGCATCACAATGGAAACTCCTAGTATAGGTATTTCTTGTTGAAAATTCTGATCTATAAATATTATCTCATTACTTTCTGTAACATTTTCTCCTTCTATTGATAGACACTTAGCTTCTATAACATTTCTCCTTCTGTTGATAGATACCTCCATATCTTGTCATAAAAAATTCTGATATGAACATTGGGATACATGTATCTTTTTGAATTAGTATTTTTGTTTTATCTTAATATATGCCCAGGAGTGAGATTGCTGGATCATATAGTAACTCTGCTTTTAGTTTTTTAAAGAAACATCATACCATTCTCCATAGTGGCTGTACTAATTTACATTCCCACCAACAGTGTACAAGGGTGCCTTTTCTCCACATCTTGCCAGCATTTGTTATTTGTGTTCTTTTTTATGATAGTCATTCTGACAGGTGTGAGGTAATATATCATTGTGGTTTTAATTTGCTTTTCCCTGATGATTAGTGATATTGAACGTCTTTTCATGTGCCTGTTGGCCACCTGCATTTCTTTTTTGGAAAAATGTCTATTTAGTTCTTCTACCCATTTCCCCCAATTAGATATATTAATTAATCCAGCCAACTGGGGACACAAATTAGTTGTACTTACGGGGTTATAATATAAGCATTGTGAATCCAAGTTATCTTGTTACTTTCATTCTTTCTAATGGAGTTATTATGCTATTATGAATTTATTACCATTCAGTAACTTTTATTTAAACAATGCTGCTTAAAGCCCAGACTGAAGCATAGAAATTCATTCCCAGCTGGAAAAAGCTGATTGCCAGCTACTTGGTAGCAAGATAGATGCTCTGCATCAGAGTCATTCCTACTATTCTAAGGCTTGAAGAAAATGGGACAAAAAAGACTCATAGTTATATGGATGCCTCTATGGGTGATAAAGTTTCAATTAGCATATGCCAGATGTTCTAAGACAATATCTACTCTTTTAGTTAATTGTTTGGGGTGTATGCTCTCTTATTGTTTCATTTGCCTTATAATTAGCCGTAGCTCAGCAATTAAGTCATGTCACCAGCCCACTGTGACACTGAAGGATGAAGATAGTGCTTTGGGTGGGTGGCACTGCTTGTCCAGACTGTGCATATTAAATCAGAATTGCTGGCTTCCTAAATGGCTTTCCTTCTCTGTCTTAGGAACAGTCTTTCATGTTCTTGAATAAATCTGTGTGCTATCCATATGCATTTATAAGTGTACTGAAATAAATCCATACAAGATTTTATTCTTATAGCATTGTAATCGTTAAAAATTTTTCAGTGTTCATGTACCATCTTTATGAAACATGAATTCAGATACATATAAACATGTATTACTTTTCCTATGCAGTTTTCCTTGAAAACTAATTAATAATTAATAGGAGCATTTTGTTGTTGTTGCTATTAATCTGTTAACTTATCCTTAAATAGTTTATTTTAAACTAAAATAAATTGAAATATGCTTTTTAAAATTTCCTTAAATTGCTGCTTTGGAATATGCTTTTATTGATTACTAGAAGAATACATGCATATGTAAAAAGTTTAAGACTACAGATAGTGTGAAAAATGAAAGTTCCATGTTATCTCACCCTCCAAATATTACTACACTGTATGGTTTGTACTTTTATGTCATGCTTTGAAAATCTCTTTTCCCCCTGGTTAAAAGAGACAACACACATAGAAGATTTCAGGTGAAGGAAAAAAAATTCATACGTAATTCTACCACTCAAGAATCAAACAGTATTGTAATGTTTGTTTTGTATCCATCATCCTTTCTTTGTGTGCTCAGAAACTGTACATAGGCTTATGTACCTTCACAGATTTTAAGTGTATAATCCATGAATTTTTTTTACAAAAGGTGTCAAACTATACAAAGTTATATAATCTGCTTTTTAAACTAAAATGTGGTAATCATTTCCCCATAATGTGGTTTTATAACATGATTTTTAATGGCTGCATTCTATTTTTTATAGCAATGTGTAATATTTAACCATTTCACTTATTGGATATTTATGGCTTTTTATTTTGCTTCTACAAATAATATATTTATAAATATATTTTTAAGAATATCCTTGAAGATAAACATGTGCAGAAATCCATGGTTATTTCCTTAGGATAAATTCTGACGTGTATAGTGATTTAAAAAAACAGCAAAAATATGCTCAATTCCCATGTACAAACTTCTGGGATTGACAAGGGCATTAGCAAGATCTCATCATATTTTTAGAATAATTTTAGTGGATAAATTTAAAAATTCTAAATTTCAAACCGTTAATTTATATAAATCTCCTTGATTCAAATATTCTGGATTTAGGTATTTAAATGTTGTGTTTGAATGTATGACCACCCATTTGTGTGGAAATGCCATGGTAAGGGACGCCTATTGTGCGTATTTTAATATACTCTCATGTCAATATCCATTGAATATTTGAAATTGTGCATATCATATCAAAATCCAAATGCAAAGTGAAAAACAGTCAAGCGTAGGTTTTATGGATGCTCAGTAACAAATATAACAAGATTTCTTGAAAAGATATGGTGACATTCCAGGATGCTTTAAATTGCTTTTCTTACTTAGCAGACCTTAGTCTAGTAGGAGAAAATAAATTGTGTTTATTTTTGTTTCAAAATAAAAATAATTATCATTAACTTGAAAAATGTAGAAGGATGCGTCCTCAAGTGTTAATTAAATCAATGATTATATGATTAGAATAAAACTAAATTTCATGAATGTAGCAACCGTAATAACTACGGTGTAGGGAGTTCATATTAGGTACCCAAAACAGACCTAGCATCTCCTCGCCACTCTTATTAACCTTCACAAAGGGTAATAATGTATTTGTGACAGGCTTGAGTGTTTTGATTTGAAATGCTCCTCAAATTATTCATCTTTTTGATGTTTTGGATCCAGGAGCCGTTTGGGAATCTCTCTACAGTATGTTAAACTTTTCAGTGAAGTAAAATTTCCTTTAGACCATGGCATTTCCATAGATGCTGTTCCAGGTGTGACTTGGTATAACCTGTAGCAGAAGTTTTAATTATTTTATCTATCTTACTGCCATAGTTTATCTAAGACATAAAACTTTTACACTTTACATGAAAATTCAGTACTTTATGCTCCCAAGTAGTTTTTGATTAGCTTGATTTCACTTTTTTTGAATTTATCGTTTGCCAGAGGGAAGTGAGAAATTCAGATATAATTGGGTAATGATACAATAATGTAACTATAAAGTACTGAGTTTCATTTCTATATTTATCCAAGGGATTGGTGTTCACTAAAATGATAACTATAAAGAGATGATTAAATTATTTTAAGATATTTTCAGACTTGATATATCAGATTCTACTAGTAAAACAGAACCAGTGGGAGTTTTTAATGTATATATACATATAAACTTGCAGGGATTGGTGTGGGGAGGGGAGAGATAAAGAGAGAGAGAAAGGGAGGGAAGGGGAGAAGTTGCTATCCATAGGCAGAATTTGTTCTTTGTCAGAGGGCCTCAGTTCTGTCAACTGACTGAATCCAGTCCATCTAGATTATCTAGGATAATCTTCCTTACTTAAAGTCAACCAATTGTATACTTTAATCACATCCTCAAAATACCTTTATAACAATACTTAAAACTGGTGTTTGATTAAATAACTGGACAGTGTAGCCTAGACAAGTTGACACACACAAAATAATATTTGATATCTGAATCAGTGTATAGGTTATAGAAAAGAACCAGTTAGTACACAATCATAGTTTGTCTGTGATAAAAACTGGAAATACCCAGTTTGACTACCTAACTCAGGTACTGCTTTGGGCTGTATGAAATTTTGTTTGTTACCAAAAATAAAATCTACCTTCAAAGTACTAATATTTATCAGAGTTGATATTGTTGAAAAGAAAGTACATCAAGATACAACTACAGTTTTTAAAAAGTTTTGAGGAATGGCAGCATCATTGGAATACTGATGGCTTCCCAATGGGATTTGAAGGGGGAAAAGATCATTTAAATCTGTGCTTCTCAAAATGGTGTTCATGACTCCATTAGTTTTCTTCTGCCATTAGTGGGTACGTCAGTAGAAAATAACAGAGAAACACTGCTTTTATTTAATGTAGACCAAGGGTCAGCAAAAGGACAAATAGTGCATATTTTCAGCTTTACAGGCCATAGAGTCTCTGTCACAACTGTTCAACTCTGCTGTTGTAAGCGCAAAATCAGCCCGAGGCCATCTGTAAGCCAGTGAGCATGATTGTGTTCCATGAGACTTGATTTACTAATAGAGATGGCAGGCTAGATTTTGCCTACAGGCTCTAGTTTGCCAGCCTCTGATTTGCCAATCCCTGAAGTAGATGGTCTGGTGTGTTGCTTAAAATAATCACTTACCCTGCTGGTAATACTGTACATATCTAGCATCAAATACAATTTAGAAATCAGGAAGTGATCAACTGCTTATGAATACCTTCTATATTCTGCTATTTTAGTAAGAACCATGGAGGATTCAGAACAAGTATAGAAATAGGAAAGGGGCAGAGCCCAATCCTTTTAAGGAATTAAGATTATTATGTATACAATTATTAGCAAGCAATATGTAATCATACAGCTCTATATGATGTATATTTAAAATATATGATTGTAAAACATTATCTATTGTTTTGACTATTAATCAAGTATATGACCATAAAAAAGATTGTAATAATAATGACAATAATGAAAAAGGAAGCTCAAAAATTATTTAAGCATGTATATAGATGATATAGGCATTTAGTAAATATCACAGGCATCCAAATACTTAAGCCTGAGATTCTAAATTTAGAAATGATACTTCTTGTTCTAACACTATGTAGTAAGTTATAGTTTAGATACAGGATTAGGAATCAGGAATTTTGCTAGTACCTGGAAACATGACCCAAGGAGGGAATGACACTTAACCATTTTTGGCATTCATTTCTTCATCTGTTTTAGCCATGCCTTGTGTTAGTGATTTTTAAGCTGGAGGCTGTTAGCTCCTGTGTGTTAAAAAAGGTGACTATGGCAGCAGGGTAAGGGATGGGTTAGACTGAGTTCTGAGAGGTGGCAGCAAGAAGACAGGTTAGAGGGATGATAGTCTAGGTCAGGGAAAGGAGGATTGGACCACTGAGAGGAGTGCGGGTGGAAAGGAATGCTCCGACTAGAGCACTGATGAGAGATGCTATGAGGTCCCTCCGGTAGAAGATGCCCTTAGAACAGTGGTTAAGAACAGCCTTCAGAGCCAGTTGTGCCTGAATTTATGTCTTGGGTGTGTCACTTTTTAGCTGTGTGATTTTCGACAAGCGACTAGAGTAATTTAATCCTCACCATTCTTATCTGTAAAAACAGAATAATAACTCCCCATGAAATTGTGAAAATCAACAAAGACAAGGAATGTAAAGCATTTAATCCCTTGCTGGGAGTCTTATGAAGGTCCCATAAATATTTTCTGCCATTATTAGTCAGACATCAGGTTTTAGTGCCAAAGAAAATTTTCAGCCATTTAAAAATTGTGATTATAGAAAGTTTTTATAATTTTCCAGAGCCAGGATATGCATGTTCTTTTTTTTTAAATTTGGTGGGAATAAAGATAAATTTTATGTTTCTACTTTCATCAAAAGTATTAGGAGTAGGAGTTCCCCTCGTGGTGCAGTGGAAACAAATCTGATTAGGATCCATGAGGTTGTGGGTTTGATCCTGACCCTTGGCCTCACTCAGTGGGTTAAGGTTCCAGCATTGCCGTGACCTGTGGTGCTGGTCGCAGATGTGGCTTGGATCTGGCATTGCTGTGGCTGTGGGGTAGGCCGGCAGCTGTAGCTCTGATTAGACCCCTAGCCTGGGAACCTTCATATGCCACAGGTGTGGCCCTAAAAAGCCAAAATAAAAATAAAAATAACAAAAATAAAAAGTATTAGAAGTAAATCAATTTTAGATCGTCATTTTTTTTTTCTGATTCCTGGTTTTAGAACATAAATACCTATTCTCTGTAATACGGGTATTTCCATCATTGTCATGTTCAGATTGGTCATGGTGGTCATTCCTAAGAAAGAGGAAATAAGAGTTGAGTGCATAGCAATTCCGTACAAGACCAAGAAGAGAGCAAGGGGGAAAACTCCAAAAGAAAAAACAAGGGTGTACATCAAGTTACTAGTGCTCTGTGGCAAGAAGAGAAAGAGCTTCTGTTTCGTACTAAACTGAGGTAGATGGTGTAGAGTGTTTTCAACCCAGATCTCTGCAATTGAGATTTTTTTTCCTGAATATTTTCTTTCAGCAGGTAGGTCCCTTGTCTCTCTGTTTTGAGAAATTTTATTGTATTTTCTCTGCAGATGTTGATTTCTCTTCTTATATTCCCACCATTTCTAAATCTTGTTTTGTCTGTGTTGAAGTCTGAGAAATCTCTCACTTTAATGGTTTCTATGTTTTGTGTCTGTTTTTCATTTCTTTGGGAGTCATTTAAGCCAATAGTCATGCCTTCTCATGTGATTACATGCCTCTTCGCATATCCTCCTTCTGTTAGTGAGCAGTATTTATGGTTTGCGTGTGTGAGAGTCTGCCATAGCTGTTTGCTATGTGCTTGCCTAGAGCACTGTGAAGCTCACTGTAATCACCAGAGTGCTTTCTTTCTGTTTTGTTTTTCCACATGTCATCAAATACTGCTGAAATGTCCTTTCCACATTCTGGATCAAAGACAACTAGAAGATAGAAAGGGGCATTCCAGTCAGTTTTACTTTCTAGTAAGCTGTTATGTAGTCAGTCTCTGCTCCCCGCCACCTGGTTATTTTTTCCTCCCAAGTCCTCAGTTTTTTTAAATATAAAATGCTCTGTCAAAATTCTGGAAATAAAATAAAACTCAAACAAATCTAAAGGGCAATCTAGGGAAAAATTGAATTGACTCCGACAATAAAAGGTTAACATACTTATAAAGAAGGAGCATCTATACATCTGTGACTTTCCAATAGAAAAATAAGCAAACAATATAAATCTATAGTTCCAAAAAGAATGAAAACTAGAGAAAATGAACAAGAAAAAATTTTAGCTTAGCTAGTAATCAAAGAAATCATTTTCTTCCTTCGTCCCTTTCCCCTTCTTTCCCTCCTTCCCTCCCCTCTTTCCTCTCTTTCTCATCTTTTCCTTTTGCTCTATCCCTCCCTCTCTCCTTACCTCCCTACTAGTTTGGAAACACAGAATACTTAATTTGATGAGGCAGGTGCTCTCAAATACTTTTGGAGTGGAAAGTCAATCATTTTGGAAAGTAATTTGAACAGTATGAATTGAGACTTTAAATGCTGTAACCTTTAGGTCATTAATATTGCTTCTAGGAATCCATTCTAAATAAATAGAGATGTCCATCAAAGCATTATGTACAAGGATAGTCACTTTCATTTGTAATAGCACTGGAAGCATCAAAAACTTTAGAGACAACTTTCCAATGATAGAAATGGTTACATGATTTATAAAACAAACACTTCAGGAAGGAATATTATTATGCAGCCATTAAAATTGTGTTTTCAAAGAATGTTTAATAATATTCAGAAATGTTCACAATATGATTTTAAATAAAGAAGACTGAATGGTGCCTAACAAAGAATTAGAGAAAGGAGCCAGATCATCCAGTATCAATTTTACTAGTCCTGTCTCTTTCTGTGTGAGATATCTGATTCTGGACTTTTATCTTACCCACAGTAAAATAAATGGACAAGATACAGAATAAAGTAGAATAAAGAATAGAATGCATCAGAATATACAGACGTCATCCTTCATTGCTAACGATAGTCTTGAGAGAGAGTCAGAGACATTTCACCTGAGGTTTGTGGCGTAAAGAATGGCAACTCAGATCCCAGAGGGCCCCCCAGCCCAGCCCCAAGGTCTGACTCTAAACCGAGTCTCACATTGCCATTTTGAAAGAGGCAGTAACATTGGAAACCTCAAAGAGCAACCTGAAACTTGGGGTTTCTCTCTGTTTTATCTCCCCAAATGTGATATCACTTACCCAAAATAGAGCTATGTCCCCAAGAGGAAAGAGCATAGGCTTTAGGGTCCAGCTGAGTCATGTTCAAGTCAAGATTCATCTATGTAGAAGAATGGGAGTAATAATGTACTTTCCAGGGCTGTGGTGGGGATCAAATGGTTAAAGATACATGTTAAACATCTAAAATAGTGCCTGACATGTAATAGCCCTCAGTGACATTTACTGAATAAATATTAGTCAGCCTTTCTGTCTATAGTTTGTTGAACTGAAATAACTATTTAAAAGTACGATTTGATAAGACAGTTTTTGTCCCCATAATGGTGGTGTTAGACATCTTACAGATAATGATCTGAATTATATTGAAAGTGACATTTTTGTAAATCACTTACTATACTTGCTTACTGAGTAGTTATGTTAAATATTTCTTTGTGCTTTAGTTTCTATATCTGTCAGTTTGACTGATTTTATCTCAGCACTTATTCCTAGGAAAAACAGCCTGTGCAGGTTATCTTTAGCAGAGCTGTGTGTGCAGTTTTTTCTTATTTCTTTCTTCTCTCCCTCCCTTTCTTTCTTCCTTCCTTCCTCCCTCCCTCTGTCTGTGTTTCTCTCTTTCTCTTTCTTTCAGTTGGGCATAGGGGGAGGCTTTTTAAAACATTTTCTGTGTTTCTTAAAAAGTTTTGGAAAAATAACCTTGCAAATTAACCCACTTTTTTTTTTTTATTTTAAAATGCAGCTGTCTTATAGTAATGTGATGGCTGGCCTCTGAGTGGTAATAGCCATTTAAAATACAGCTGACCAGAGGTGCTTTCTGAGTTTGTGGCACAGGATTTCTTGGTATGAGGTTCACTGACTCATTCAGACCCAGGACTGTGGCCTCATTAACTCTGGGTTTTAACCAGCTACTGATCCACTTTTAGGTAAACTGCTGGTTTCTAAGCAACTGGGCACTGGGCAATTGCTACTTAAAGGTATAACTTTTCTTCCTTCCTGCCTGCCTCCCTCCCTCCTTCCCTTCCCCTCTTTCTTTCTTTCTCTCTCTTTCTTTCTTTCTTTCTTTCTTTCTTTCTTTCTTTCTTTCTTTCTTTCTTTCTTTCTTTCTTTCTTTCTTTCTTTCTTTCTTTCTTTCTTCCCTTCCTTCCTTCCTTCCTTCCTTCCTTCCTTCCTTCCTTCCTTCTATATTGCGGGTAAATGGGTCATTCACAGTGAAGGATGACAATGTCTGAAAACTATTTGAGACAGTAAAAATAGATTCGAAAGGGAGAAAAAGGCTATCCACAGGGATTGGGAGCATTTGTATTAAGGACAACATAGGGGTTCTGGAATGTAGACACATCTTTTAATAGATTAAAAAAAAAACCTGTCTTACCAGTGTTTGAAAATATCAGTGCTCTTGTTTCCATTGACTGTCACCTTTAGATGTTACTTAAAGCTGGGTTCATTTGTGATTTGTTACTTATAATTTGCTGCCAGTCTTAGATCTGGGGAAATAATTTTAAGTGCCTTCTGGAATAGTAACCAGTCATTTGATACAAATGCAAAGACAGATCTAGTTACTGGAGTTGAAAATAATGAATCCAAGGGCTTATTTTTATTTTTTTTTTAAGTTTTAGTAAAGTATAATTGATTTACAATGTTATGGTAATTTCTACTGTGCAATGAAGTGATTCAGTTATACATATACGTGATTCATTCTTTTTCAGATTCTTTACCCATATAGATTATCACAGAACATTGGATTGAATTCCATGTGCTATACAGCAGGTCCCCATTGTCCAACCATTCCCTATACCACAGTGTGCACATGCCAATCCCAAATCCCCACTCCATCCCTACTCTCCCCACCTGTCCCCTTTGGTGACCATAAGTTTATTTTCAAAGTCCGTGAGTCTGTTTCTGTTCTGAAGATACATTCATTTGTATCCTTTTTTTTTAGAAAAAAAGAGATTCCACATATAAGTGATGTCATATGATATCACTTGTCTTTTACTGTCTAACTTCACTTATATAATAATCTCCATGTTGCTGCAAATGGCATTATTTCATTCTTTTTTTATGGCTGAGTAGTATTCCATTACACACACACACACACACACACACACACACACACACACACACACACCACATCATTGTCCATTCCTCTGTGGATAGACATTTAGGCTGCTTCCATGTCTTGGCTATTGTAAATAGTGCTGCAGTGAACAGTGGGGTGCATGTACATTTTTGAATTATGGCTTTCTCTGAATAGATGCCCAGGAGTGAGGCTGCTGGATTATATGGCAGTTTTGTTTTTAGTTTTTTGAAGAACCTCCATACTGTTTTTCATGGTGGTTGTACTAATTTACATTCCCACCAACAGTGTGAGAATGTTCCCTTTTCTCCTTACTCTTTCCGGTATTTACTGTTTGTGGACTTTTTGATGATGGCCATTCTGGCTGGTGTAAGGTGGTACCTCATAGTGGTTTTAATTTGCATTTCTCTAAAAATTAACAATGTTGAGCATCTTTTTATGTGTTTTTTGGCCATCCATATGCCTTCTTTGGAGAAATGTCTATTTAGATCTTCTGCTCATTTTTTGATTGGGTTTTTTTTTTGATATTGAGTTGCATGTGGTGTTTGTATATTTTGGAGATTAATCCCTTGTCAGTCACTTCATTTGCAGAAATTTTCTCTAATTCTGTGGGTTGTCTTTTTGTTTCCTTTGGTGTGCAAAAAGCTTTTAAATTTAATTAGGCCCTGTTTGTTTATTTTTGTTATTTTCATTTAATTTGTTTTTATTTTCATTTCATTTCGTTTTTACTCTAGGAGGTGGATCTGAAAAGACATTGCTGCGGTTTATGTCAGAGAGTGTTCTGCCTATGTTTTCCTCTAAGAGTTTTATAGTATCCCGCCTTATTTTAGACCGGATACTATAAAAGATCAAGAGCTTATTTTGGACAACTAGGCAGTTGGAGCAGCAGAATACTAAAATATTGGCCTGTCCAGTGGTTTCCCCTATGGCTTCTTAACTCTTTGGGTTATGCATCCTCATCCAAAAGGAAATAGCCTTAACACAGCTTCCAGCAGACCTTCTGTTGTGAGGCAGCTCTTTACTTGAGAGAGAAGTAGGTTAGTCATTGAACTTCTGGAGAATATAATAAAAAGAAATGTCTAACTTAAAGTCAGATTTAGTTACTTCTCTGGCCCGAACTATTATCTTCCTTTGAGCAAACTCTTCAGCTATAAGTCAGCAGAAGATTTCAGTACAGAACAAAGGAATTTTTAGAAAGTGCAAAAATCAGAATAAATAGAATAGAAAAGCTATTTTTCCTTTGTCATTTAATCTCAAGGATAAAACAGGAATGTACATATGTGTTACGCTCAAAATCATGTCAGTTAAAGTACTTCTGTCTTATAATTATTCTTTAAGGCATAGAGAGAGAAGTATCTCAGAGAAAGTAAACACATTTCTAATGATTAACCATATATCTTTAAAAGTTTGGTATAAGAATAAACCAGTATTGGATTTCTTAGGAGGGCTAAACTTGTTGCAGTGGAATAAAGGTTTGAGTTTTGTTCCTAGTTCACTTACTAACTCATAAAGTGCTACTTATATTTTCTTTTAACTTAAGTCACTCTTAATGATAAACTCTCTTCTTTTCTTTCCTGTCAGACTTCCTGTAGAGGTAGCCCATGCTTACTGCTGTAATTTCCTTACCACTTACTAAATGTCTTTAATCATTTGCAGTTTGACTTTGGCCCCACTTTGCCAACATTCTCTAAACTCTTACCCTTTTTATCGTATTTTTTAAGAGCCAAATCCTGTTGAATTTATCTCTGCAACATCTGATATGTCCAACTGTCCATCCTAGTAGTATTACAGGAGCTCCCCTCTGCAGTAACTCCTAAAGCTATACAGTGTACATGCTGCGTTATTACTATCAGACATATCTGTCTTGTTCATATCTGTTCGTGAATGGTGAGTATCTTCTCACTGTCCAATATGTCGTCTGATTTTCTTGGCCTAGCATTTGAGCCAACATTCTCTTCCACTGCTTCTCCTCGTCTGCCTTATACTCCAACTCAGTTCCTTTGTATGTGTTGTAATGTCTGTCTGGGGTCTATACACTCTCTTTTCTCCTCTTCAGTCTTGTGCTCTTCTTATCTTTCTTTCAAAGCCCAAAAGGAAGGACATCTCATTCATTATGCTTCTGTGATCTTTCTATCCAGAAGCAATATTTTCTTTCTCTAGATTTTATCTGTACTTCTCTTCTGATATGTTTCATATTCTGTCATGTGTTATTTGTATGGGCATCTTATTTTCCTTTCTCAAGGTCAGTCTCTATTATTTGATTTCACAACCCCAGGGTCTAGTTTAGTGTCTTGTACTTTGTATAAGCTAAGTACATTTTGGATAAATGAATGAACTAGCTAATATTAATAAATATAGAGCAGTTCCTGAAAGATGTTTTATGTTTAGATGACTATTCCAGTCCTCTTGTTAATATTTTTACCTTTCTTAGTTATTTTCATACATCTTAGAGTTAATGATTGTATGTTCAGACAGCTAATTGCCATGAGTATTTTGAACCCTTTTAGGCAATGAATCCTCTAGTGATGAACTTTGTAGCATGTAGTCCTCCCAAATCAAGCCATTAAGGCTTCTTTTACTTAAAAAAAAAATTCTAGTAAAGGAAGGGTAGATGAGAAATGGATAACTTGATTCTTTTCAAGATGATGGAAAAGTCCAAGCTCATTTTTGCATGGCTTATTCTGTGAGGAGCCTTTTAGAGCCCTCCAGTGTGAACACAGGAACCATGGAAAGAATGTGCTTATACAACAATGATTACAGCCATCCTATAAAAGTATGTATTAGAGCTCACTACAGTGATACTGCACCTTTCTAGAATGCAGCAATCCTATCATTTCAACTCTTCAAACCACTACACTCTAATAAAAAAAGGCTAGCGTATATAGCATATACACATGAATATCCAAGCGTTACCAGTGGGAGACCACAGGTCTTTTACACAGTTTCAGTGCACATCCTTTGGCTGTCCTAGCAGTCTTCTCAAAGGAACATTCCTTGATTCACATTCTGTCCCCCATCCTAGCCCAAGGCTGAGTTAGGAGTACCAACTTTCTATTTCCATTGTAATACTCAGAATAATAACTGCCTGTTAATTTGTTTCCATGTCTGCCTCTTCTATAAAACTTAGAGCTCCTTGAGGACAAGAATTTTGTATTATATATCTTTGTATCCCCTGCATTTTACAATACTTAAAGTACATTAAACATCAATATTTACTGAATGATCAAAGTTGTTTACCTGTCTTTGAAAGAACAATAGATTTTAAAGTGGCATATTAAAAGAAGGAGGGAAAGCAGTTTGAAGAAGGCACACAGGCACAACAAATAATTGCATATTGGGTGACAAAAATGGTATGAGAAAAACTGAAAAAAAAAACCCACACTAGTCTGGTATCACTTCATTTTGTAGGTAAAAAGCATAGCATACTTGAATAATTTCTAAAAATATTGCAGAATGCTAGCACAGTACTATAGTTTATTTTGATGACTTGGAACCATCAGTTAAAGATTAAAATATTTTCTGGATATTCTGTGTAAAGATGCAGTCAAGAATTAGTACATGTTAGAAAGATTTCTTTGTAAAATTTCTTTAAAAAGCAAATGTCTGTTTTTTAATAGGATGGGTCCTTAACTCCCCCCAGGTAACTCATTTCTGAGGGATCTCCATAGCCAAGATCTTGTTTTGTGAGGATAATATAAGTACGTATGACCCTTCCTGAGTTATCAGTGAGTAGTGGTTATAAACACACACACACACACACACACCAGAAGATGAGGTCACAGCCACCAAAGACTTTCAGTTTTTCCAGATACAGGAAGTTGTTTGTTTGTTTGTTTAAGGAGAAGTCCTGGGGAATGATTGTTATAACTTTTATCACCTAACACTCTGCCCTTATGGAAGCACGCAGCATTCATCACCCATTGAGTAGTCCTGTAGCCCAGGCTCTGTGCTGGGTGCCGGATGATGGAGGCACTGTGAGTGCTTGTAGAGTAGAGGAGCCCAGAACCTGGAGGACCATGTTCCACATGGCTTCTGTCTCTCTGAAGAATAAGTATGGGGAAGATTTTCTCCCTTTAGAAGCTAATATGTCTTTTTTTCTTCCTGATCTTAAACACTTTATGAGAAACAAAAAGATTCCTAAATCTTCAATCCTAAATTAAAGCAAGTTTTAAATAGCTAAAAATGTAAAAGACTTATACAAGACTCCCTCTTTTTCTTGACTATAGTTCCTCCTTATCAGCCTCCTTGTAAATAAAAGAGAGCAGGTAATCTGAGATCTTGCTTCGCTTGTCCTTTTGGCTTACCAAGGTTTGTATGTGACCGGGCTTTGGACAGTCCTTCATGGCTTGACAGATGGCCTCCCTCCAGCAAGGGACCGGGAGCCATGAAGATTGAACACTGCTCTGATATAGTTTCCCAGATCACAGATGAGTAAAGAAAGAATGTGTTCAGTTCCACTCAGCAGAGCCAGATGCCCAGTAAAGCAGAAACATTATACCTGTAAAGTTGCCAAGGCAACGTCAAGAGTAAAGGGAATAGTAGACAGAATGATTTATGAGGGTTTCTTGCCATAAGAACGGGTCTAAAAATATACTTCCATGTCTTTTTCCTCTCAAGGATAAATGCCACAGGATTTATTCAGGGAATTGTGATGCATAAAAGCTTAAGACCTTATCAGAGCCTGAAGAGACTAGGGATGAAGTGAAAGGAGAGGGGAAGTAGAAGCAACAAATGAGAAAACGTGCTCCTGGTGTGCTTTTAATCTTATGTTGAATTGATGCAGTTTTACAGATGTAAAACTGATTTTTTTTAAATGCGCAAGTGTTGTATATTTAAAATGTGCCTATTTTTTAAAAAGATCATTTACTGGGATAAAATAAAGATACTTGATTTCCATATTTAAAAAAAATTCCTCTGAACTTTTACTCTAACATTATTGGATTTGCAAAGACAATCACAGATCAGCATGTGGAATAATGTGCTGTCATGGCAGCAGAGTTTGAAGTTGCATTTTATTTATGAACAGTTGAGAAAGAAGTTCTTGGGGCAGATAGAGCTGGCTTATCCTAACACCCTTTCTGGACTTACTGCATTTAGCCAGAGTTATCAGATGTCCACATGAATTTTCAGTTTCGTGAATTGTACATGATTTTATCAGTTTTATATTCCTGCGTAAAAAATGATCACAGGTATAGCAGCTTAAAACAGCACACATTTATTATCTCATGGTTTCTGTGGGTCTGGAGTTACAGGTACAGTTTAGTGGGTCACAGTTACAGTGGGTCTTACCAGGCTGTGATCAGGATGTCTACCAGGCTGTGATCTTATCTGCAAACTCAACTGAGGAAGAATCTACCTCTAAGCTCATGCCAGCTATTGGCAGAAATCATTGCTGTGGAACTGAGGACTTCTGTTTCGTATTGGCTGTTGGACAGAGGCCACCCATTAGAGGCTGCTTGGAGTCCACTGTCACAGGGGCTTCCCATCATGGCCACTTACTTCATTGAACTAGCAGGGAGAATGTCTGACATGTCTGCTGTCAAAATGGTATCTTACGTATGTGTTAGAAGCAAGTCACATACCCCACCCACGTTCATGAGGAGGGAGTTGCACAAAGATGTGAACACCAGAAAGCAGAAGTCAGTGAGGGTCACCCTTGGGTTTGTCCATCACAGTGTTGTTTTGGGGAGAAAAGGGCAAGTTCTTTCATTTTAAAAGCTGTGCAATCTGGGAGAATGTTCAAAAGTAGCATGTGTGTAAATAAGCCATTAAGCTTACATTTTTCACTCTCTTGCCCTTTGGTGAGTGAGAAAGAGCAGAAGTGATATTGTAACCTTACTTTATGGAAGCTGACAAGAAAGAGGAGAAAGCCTAATAGGGTTGAAAGAATAATGAATGAAAGAGAATATGCCCTATTCTCACATAGAAAAATGCAAGTTACGGGTGCAGTGTGTTCCCTAACCACTTTGGAGGTCTGGAAAAAACAGTTTGAAAGAGGGTTACTTCTAGAATAACATGTGCCTTAATGTGCTTTCTATTGATGTGGAACTCTGTGTATTTTCCTTAACTAAATCAGACATAGCGATTTTGCATGAAGCGGACAGTTTCCTCATCTACTTTAATGTCCTTATCTCAGGTCCTGGAAAGTCTGGTGGCCTTGATTATTCATCCCCTGCTGTTAAAACATTTGTAAACCAGAATGCTAAGGATATGATTTAGGCTTTAATATAGCAGCTGTCCTGAATCCCAAAGGGACTTGAAGAAACTAAGAAACAGGATCGCAGGTGGTTCCCATGTGACCTGTGGCTGAATTGCTTGTTCCCACAGCATCTAGTAAGGCAGAGATCAGAAATTTAGGATCACATGATAGATTTCAGGGATTCAGTAATTTCTTTGCCTTCTAAAATGACTGCCTTCAAACTCACCCTCAGATTTAGTTCCATCTCAAGCAGCTAGAATCCAGTTAAAACGACCCTTCTATTAAATGACTCTTCATTTGTCTTGTAGGGCATCCACGTTTAAAATAAAGGCAGATCACAGTACAGATTTACTTCTCGGGCTGTAGTCTGTACCCCAGTGCCTGGCACATAGCAGGTGCTCAGTAAAGCTAAGTGACTGTTACTACTACTGTTGTTTATATGTTTAGCTCAGTCTCCTCTGCTTTCTATGCTATGATTATATAAGATGCCCAATCCCAAAGGGAAGAGTAACATAAACATAAAAAACAACAATAATATTATTTGATGGAGTCCGCTGTGTTAGGCATTTTATCAACACTGTCACATTTAGCTCTCACAATAACCCTGTAATATACATATTATATTATAGTGAAACATCCTCAAAATTATAGATTTCCACTCATGTTGAGATATGTATTACTTATATTTATTTACTAAGAAAAGTAAGGATACGAGAGTTCCCTATTTTCTAAGTGTTCTTTTAGTTAGGCCGTATTGTAATGTACTCACTGCAGAAAACATTAGAGAGAAATCCTCCATAAATAATTTTGGAGAGTACCAAATAGCATCTAACACCTTTAATTTTTAGAAATACAATTTGGACTCATTTTAATTTGCTTTATCTGGGAATAGTCATTCGCTACTCAGTCAATAGTCTGTGTATTTGTATGCCAGGCATCGCAGGAAGGCAGTTCCCATATCTAATATAATTCTCCTCTCATGCCTCAGCATACCCGTGAACATCTGCACTGCCCTTTCCTCTGCTCCCACAGGCATGCACCTTCAGGCTCTGTGTCTCCTCATGGGTAATCCCACCTTTTAACTCTTCTTCCTTTTTTTTTTACTTTTTTGGCCACCCCGTGAGTCCTTGGACCAGGGATCAGATCCAGTCTGAGGCTGAGACCTATGCTGCAATGCCAGATCGTTAACCTGCTATGCCAGGCCAGGGACTGAATCTGGGTACCAGCACTCCTGAGATGCCATTGATCCCATTGCGCCACAGCAGGATAACACTTAATTTACGCTAGAAGTCTCAGATGGGATGCTTTTCTTTGCAGAAATTTTTCTTGATCTCCTAATCCCTTTGGGTGCTGTGTGCATGTGTCCTCTTTGGTACGCATTTGCTACTTGCTTTGCTTCCCTCTCTCACCTCTTGGATTGTGAGTCTCTTGGGCACAGGGACAGGGTTCTGCTTGCTAGTGTATCCCCAGCATCTGGCAGGGCAGGCTCAGCGAGTGTGGACTGAAGGTCTGAGGGAATGCCTGTTTCCCCGGAGCCTCAGAGCAGCTCTAGGAGGGGCTGGGACTTCCCCAGGGCCACCACACTGCAGTCATTTCACATTTAGAGACCAAGGCTTCTGACTCTGCTCTTTCCCAGGCATAATGCTTTTATACAAAAATCTTCATTTTTTTTGTTTTTTTTTTTTTATCCAGCTTAAGTAGACTTAATTTCTTTTATTTCTTTCCCTTTTTTCCCCCCTCCTTTTTTGGCCACTCCTCATCATATGGAATTCCTAGGCCAGGGATCAGAACCTCTGAGTGACAACTGCTGTGACAATGCCAGATCTGGATCCTTAACCCACTGTGCTAGGCCGGGGACTGAACCTGCGTACCAGCACTCACTGCCGATCCCATTGAGCCACAGCAAGGACTCCTAGACTTAGTTTCTTTGATTTTTCTTCCTAGGGACTTCATTCCTAATCTTTTCAGTGATTGCTGATTGTTAAAACTTTCTAACTTTTTCTTTTACATAATGCTGTATTTTAGCAAAGCACTAAACGGAAAACAGGACAAAGCAGACCCATATTTTTTGAATGTCCTAGACTTTGTCACAATTCATAGTCAATTCTATCTAGTCAGGATCTCCAAGTCTTTGATGCTGCTTGAACCTCTTCTTTCAAGGGCCTTTACCAGGTGAAGGTGAAAGATATCTCAAGGAGTTAAACACTCCTTATGTGCTCACTCGGTTTTACAGAATGTCTTTTCCAGGAATGAAATTTGGGAATTGTTTGTGCTCTGCAGAATTTGGGGGAAGGCTCTTACCGTCACAAGGGCAAGAAACATGGCTGACTCCTCAAGGACTGGGCCTCATAGGGCTGTTCAGCCTGACTCTTGAGTAAGCCCTCTGGCATTCTAGTTCCCCTCTCCCAGGAGTGATTCTTCATTTCCCACAGTTGACCTGTTGTATTATCTTCTTACCTCCTGTCTTCTGTGATCCAGAGAGGTCATTCAGTTTTCAGTCCATTTACCCACCCCTCCCACCTAGTTTCATCTCAAGCCTGTACGTAATTGCTTCCCATTTACGCATTAATTAAATGAGAAGACTATGCCAAGTTAAAGTTCAGCATCTTCAGAACATTTCCTGATACAGTCACCAAGGCTGCTCTGAAATGACTGATGCAATATTCTTTGAACAGTCTCCTGGTAGAGTGCCCAGCTGGATCAAATGAAAAGCCTCTACCTTACTAATTTTAGTTTCTGGGTTGGTATAGGGCCTTAGTATAATTGTATGAATTTATTCTTGCCAAAGCTGTATTAGCCTTTACCTGTTTGTTTTTTATTTGTTTTGCCTTAGCCCTAGCTGCTAGGAGGCAAATAATATTGATGTGTCTATAGATTTCAGAAAAACACAGTTTATGTTTCAAACCACACATTCCACAGTTTTCTGGTCCAATTTTTAGGTACTTTATCCAAGGCCTCATATATTTTCAAAAATAATTGCTAAGTGACACTGATGAAACGAGGCAAGGTATTCCTAGGTTTAAGGCAATCCAGTTTGCAGGTACACCCTCTTAATTAACAAGGGAATTGTTAACTGGATGCCCCCCTTCAGAGTGGCTTCCTGCCTTTCTACCCTGGGGCTACGTACACTGATGATAAGATTACAGTGGACTTACTTTTAAGAGTCAGTGGTAAAATAAGTTCGGTATTAAAAAACAACCATCTTTCGTTGTCATTTATTTAGAGCTTTCTCTTCTTTTCTAATGAAAGGCTGCTGTTATCCTTTTCCTATGTTGTTCCTTCATGCTTTTCAGCAATATCCTCACATGCACCCTTTGATGCCATGAGCCTGAACTCTGGGGACTGGACAGCTGGTGTTCAGGGCTTTATCAGCCTCTAGCTGTGAAACCGTGAATAATATTGACCTCATGGAATTGAAGTGAAAACTAAGTTCTCTAATATGTAAAAGTACGTTGTTATAAACCTTAAATACGTAGATAGATTGAATTGGCAAGTACTAATTGTTGATATTTATGCTCAGATTTGTCACATGTTATGTCTTAATGATTATTAACTAGAATATCCAGCAAGACTATAAAATTAATAGGTTATTAAATGAATACCTCCACTCTCTAAATGTTTTTATTTTTACATACCTCATTCTCTGTTTATGTCTCTATTTCTTTTAGTGCTCACCATTCACTCTTCTAACTCTAGTGCTTTTCTATATGGATATAGTAGAGAAGCATGTTTTAATTATTAATTATGGTTGCTATATAACCTTTAGTAAAATTAACAGTATGGAATGTTCATGGCTTTAAAAACTCACATCATTTTTTTCACTTTTTAATTCTTGATTTTTTTTGTCTCCAGTGGATCAGCGATTTTCAGTTGAAGATCTTTTCCCTCTATTCCTTTATGCATTTGTTGCTGAGGAGTTAGCAGGGCCACCAAAGCACTTCAACTTCAGGCAAATCTTTCCCTCTTCCTTTTAGAAATGGATTTCATTGAATTCTGTATTCATTTTGTCCCCAGAACTTAAATGAAAAATGTGTGGTACAAATATAAATGTTTATAACTGCAGAATAACCAAGTGAATACTCTGTTTGATGACTTTTTTTTTAAATAATGGGAAACTGTAGAATCATTCATAGTGTGAGGAGAGGAATTTGAGAATTTTAGGTGTCTCAGAATCAGACTGGCAGTTACAAGGTCCAGGGTTATTTGTTTGATTGATTTTTCCTTCCTAGAAATCTACTTCCTTCTACCAGCTTTTATGGGGAAATGACAAATCACAATTTTGTATTTTTTATTGGCTACCCAGAACTGCCTCAGCCTCACCGATCCCATTTTGCCTTTGCCCTAGGTTGACCATTCCTTCTCTGCCTTTCCCTGCCTCCCCACAAGAGTTTACTTAGTCAAGTGGTGACTATTGACTGAGCACATTGTTTTAGTCCAGATTCTTGTGATTGCAGGTGACAGAGCATGAGTTTTGAGTCTTGTCCAACCAGTTCATTTAAAGTGAGTGTGAGGGGAGGAGGCTTTATTGAAAGCATGCCCAGTGCCAGGAAGAATGGAATCAGTGCACCCTTCCACGTCTACGCCTTTGCAAAAGGTCCATAGCTCAAGCTCCTTCCCTCTTCAGTCCGTGCAAGGCTGTGCTCTTTCCTTGGCACTAAAAATCATGCCCTGTCCTCGGCTCATGTTGCCCTCCTTTCCTCCTCCTGCCCACTTTGGTCTGATTAATTCATGCTTACTCTTCTGGACATCTTCCTGATCCCTAGCCTAAGATGCATACCCTTTATGTATTCTCATAAAATCCTGTTCACAGGATCCTTCTATGCACTTATCCAAGCTGTCTGGTGACTTCTTGTTTACTTGTCTGTTTCCCAGCTGGACTTTGACCTTCCAGAGGGTGGGAGCTGTGATTGGTCCATGCTTCCATTCTTTGTCCACAGTCTCATTCATAAACAGAGAGAAGCATTTGTTGAATTGAGTGAGCATGGGATCTCCATTCATGTTGGTGACTTTGCCTTCTGGGCTGAGCTCAGGACAAATGCCAAAGCCTTTTCCCCTAATGACATAAAAGTCCTACCTCTAACATCCTTCATTTTGAATTGGGACTGGATGTGATCCCTTTCCACAGACAAATTTAGTAAAGAAAATGTGAATATGTATGTAAAAACCCTTTAGGTCAGTTGTTGTTAATAGTCTAAATTCTGTGCAATATCTAGATATAAATAACGCCTTCAAATATACTTATAAAATGTATAAGTGACTTTACTCAATGAGCAAACAGATCAACTGTATAGTTGATATGAACAGAGTGGCAGGAGCTGGTCAGGAAGTTTCCTGACAGTACATATTCATTTTTAGTGGCTTATTTTTCATCTTTTCTTCACTGAATCCAGTTACATTAATGCGCAGTCTAATGACCTTGTAAAAGAAAAACAGGAAAAACATATATATATTAATTTACATATATATATTAATTTTTATCAACTCGTTGTTTCTTTTTAAGGGGTAACTTTGGTATTAGAATCTTTAATAACTTTTGGTTGGTATAATTATTTTTGCATTTATTCCAAAGTTGAAATGCTACTTGTCAGCTCATCAAGGACCCTGATGTGTGGGTCACACAAACATATTAGGACATCTTCCATTCTTGCCTAACAGTTTAGTGACCAGCTTTGATTTGACTCCTTATTGGCTGTGAATTCGTGAAAATCTTCACAACAATAGTTTTAGGAAGTAGAAATGAAAAAGCTATTCTCTTTGTATATAGTTGTTGTCTTTTAGAATATACAGTTTGAACCTACTGTTCGAAGAGTGTATAATGCTGAACCATTTTAATGGCACTGGACTATGATTCTAATAATTTCACCAGAAAGAAAAATGCGAGTTGGTTTTATTGATGACATATTCATGTGCTCCCTGTTCTTTCCCTCTCTCTTTTTTTTCAGTAAGCATGTTTTTGAACACACTGACACCGAAGTTCTATGTGGCCCTGACAGGCACTTCCTCACTAATATCAGGGCTTATTTTGGTAAGTGGTGGACTTCTTCCTATTTAAAAAAAAACCTGCTGATTATTAATATATATGATATATATGATGTATATATATACATATATACATACATATATATATACATATATATATATATGAAAAGATTCTGGAAGAATATATACCAGCATCTTATAATGATTTTGTTTGTATATGTTGGATGGGGGGAACAGTAGAGGCCTTTTACTATCCAGGTTATATGTTTTTAAAATACTTGAAAAAAATTTTAAACAATCATATTTTACTTTTGTTGAAGAGAAAAACAAAATGGAAAATAAAGGAAGACATAATTTTGTGTCAAACTAATGTCTAAGATACTATAAAATAAGTGTGACTTAGTTAAACTAAAGTGTTTTTCATCACGCTTTTCCAAATTGATTATTGGACATAAGATCAGTAGAAATATAGCTCAGTTGGATGTGGGAGTTCTAAGCTGTTTTCCCCTTCATCTCTCTTTTTTTTTTAATTTATGTATATTTCACTATTGCTTCCTTAAAAATATCCTAAATGGGCAAAAAGCAGTATGATAATCATCCCTAAGGCTCCATTACTTTATGCTCTAAAATAGTTATAGGTATAATAAGTTATCTGCAGTCACTTTCTTTAATTTAAATAACCTGAAAGGGGGCCATTTAAAGTAGTGGAATCACTCTAATGTAATTATATTTATATTAAGGACCTTTAATGAGAAAGGATTTAGAAAACCTTTTTTTTTTTTTTTCTCTACACATAATGCTGTGATTACCTACTGCTATAGAGACCAGGACAACAAATATAATGACGTAACTGGTAGTGTTGTTTCCATTGTACTAATACATAACTTGCCTTAGGTCACATACTGACAAATGGTGGAGCAGGATTTCAGCCCAAGCTGTTTTGAACCAGAGCCTGTGCATTTGTCACTCATTTTACTGCCTCTTTGGTTAAGTTCTCAGCTGTTTTCTTTTTTGCTTTTTAGGGCCACACCCATGGCATATGGATGTTCCCAGGCTAGGGTCGAGTTGGAGCTACAGCTGCTGGCTTACACCACAGCCACAGCAACGCCAGATCTGAGTCGTGTCTGTGACCATACCACAGTCCATGGCAATGCCAGATCTTTAATCCACTGAGCAAGGCCAGGGATTAAACCCTCATCCTCATGGATCTTAGTCAGGTTTGCTGACCACTGAGCCACTACGGGAACTCCTCAGCTGTTTTTCTAGCTTACTGAACAAGAGGCAGGTCTGGATTTTATTCTCGTAGTATCTTGGTATGGGGTCACTAGGCTATAAATGAATAACCAGAAAGTGGGTTATTTCCTTTCACTCTGGTTTTCTAAGACCAACAGTCATTTTCCCTTCTCACTCAGGGATGGTGACATCCCATCAGTTTGCTTCTCTTACCCCCCAAAGGAAGGGATTTCCTTAGACCGTGATCACCTTTGAAAATCCAGGCTGGCAAGGCTTTCTCCTGTGTGTGGAGTGTAGCTGCTGAAGCCTGATGTGTTGTTTTATGATATCCAGCAGCATTCTTAGGAAGCAAAAGATACTTCTGACTGATGTAAAACTTTGAGCAAAGGAAAACCTCTGATGTGTGAGGATTTTGGAAGGTCTTCTCAAAAATGCTTGGTCTGTACTGAGAGCAAAGTCATTATGATATGGTAGTGATAGCTTTAGTTTCCTGCTTTAGATATCATTGACACTGGTGTTATCCAGCCTTTGGGGGTTCAGCGTTGCTAGCCCTTGAAATGCACTCAGGGTTGAGATTTCTATTTTGGCTCTGTGCTTTTCTGCCATGTGCATTTCATGGAGAGGCAGCACTGGTAAAGGATCACATACTTTTTGCAAAATAGCTGTGTGTGTAGAACCGCTTAGTGGTTTGTTTCCTGGCACTGGAGAGACAATTACCTAACTGGTGTCCCCTGAGCATGTCAAGAGAGCCAAACTGTCAACATTGAAAGTGCAGGACTGTCCCTGAGGAAATTGGTTGTTTGGGGACCTCGGGATTCTCATGCTGGAGTCTGAAATTATGATGCAGTGTGATGTCTAAACCATTTTAATGGCACTTGACTATGATTCTAATAATTATGACACAAACAGAAAAAAACCTCCTACTATTTCACTTTTGAAGGAAATATCAATTAACTGAACAAACATACATAGAAATAAAATGTGTTGTAAGTGCTTTTATACTAATGTGTTTAAAAGTAAGTGAGGACTCAGCATTGTGTATTTTACTAGATATCACTACTCATTCTTAATTTCACATGTTGAAAGGCAGTAATGAGTTTGTTATGCCACCAACTTCTCACTCTTCCCTTATGGTTCCTGTGCCCACATCTCCTCCAGGCACCTCTCTCCCTTGCTTACCTTCAAGCTGTCCCTCTGCCATTTGGCACAAGCCTTCTCATCTCAGCTCAGTTCCAGCCACAGGAACTGCACCTGTTGTCACTGTCCAAACCCACCAATTTGGTCTTTTATCTGTTCTAACAAGGTCATGCCAGGTCTGCCTAATGTAGCCTCTGTGGGCAACGTTTATTTCAATGGAAAAAAACCTCTGGTTTTTGTTTTTGAGAGTGGTAAGTTGGCTATGTGAAAAAAATACTCTTTTTAGTTTTCTCTAAATGTTGGTAAAATGGAGAAAATGCTGTATGCTATATTGGCGTTTATGTATAGCTCCCTCTATCCCCATTAACATGTACATAGACATGCTCCTACACCTACATGTTACACATACATGTTAAATAGAGAGGTATAGGAAAAGGCATCCAGTGTATAATTTTTAGCAGTGAGAATAAAGAATAAAAAAGTTAAAATGTTAAATAAAATAATTAATTCATAGATTAGGTGTAAAAGAATTGTTTTCGGGTAAGTGGATGAGATGACAATAGATAGGAATCAGTTGTAACAAAAGGTCCTTTTATTATGTTTTCCACTCTTTGCTAGGTACTGTCTTAAGCACTTTGAATATGTTTTTTCATTTAATTCTAAGTGAATTCTAAATCTAATGTCATTGAAGTTCTAATTGGTTGGTATAACCAGTGTCTTTATGCTCTGAGTATAAACAGAATTTAAGTAATTTAGCCACGTTTATATAGCAGACAGATGGTGAGTTTTGAATTTGGATCTCTCTGATCATACCTTCGATCCCATCCTCTTCAAGAGTAGGGGAGTGGGACTAGAAAATTCTCATGTCTCCTTTCAACTCTTTTCATTCATCTGAAGAACTTGACCTGCCCTTGACCTGAAAATCATTTAGTTGCTGGACTGGAGAAGGGAACTCTCAGAAGCCATACAGTTTCAGTCAGTAACTACCCAAGGAATAGGGCACCCAGAAAGCTTATGACTTGGAGGTCACCTTGCTAGGTGAGGGTATAGTGAAGACTACATTTTAAATTTCCACAGCTCTGTCTCAGGCATCATTCTGCCCTTCAAAAACATATTGGCTAAGAAGATCGGTAGCAGCAGTGTCTAGTGATTGATATTTTCCTTTTAACAGACCACAGAAATGGGTCAGGTAGATAAGAAAGTGAAGAGAAGGAAAAGATAAAGGGGGAGGAAGGGAGGCTACAAATGTCTCTGGAGGAAACATTTTTTTTCTTTTTCCAGTCAGCCACGGATTAGGTCAGATTTGGCCAGTCTAGAACGTGGACCGACATTTACCACAACTTATAATTTCATTTGTGACATTTATGGTCTTACTCTGTGCGTAACAGTCTTCACAAAGGCTGGGAACATAGCTGTGTTTTGTGTACAATTGTATACTCTCTGGATAAACTTTAAAGAAATATTTGTTGAATGCACATAGATCCAGTGAGTGAATGAATTTACTGACTGTGTCAAAATTTTCTGGGGAGCTTGTTTAAGGTGATGGATTCTGAGCACCACCCCAGACCAACTGAATCAGAATCCCTCGGGAGAGGGCCTAGAGGAAGGCTGCCCTCAGGATGAGCTGATAGAGCTTGGGGTATATGGCATAGGCTGGCTCTCCCAGTTGTCAGTGTTCTCCATGACTTCACCCAGGAGGGTGACCCTCCCTTCGCAGCCATAGTCATTAGTGCTGCAGTGGAAAATCGAATCCTGTGAAAATACAGATACTGAGGTGGGAATGGATCACTGGCTATTGACCTTGACGAGAACCTCACGTTTCTGTCTTCTCTCTTTTCTTAAAGCATTGGCAATAGGTGGCCAGGAAAGGGGGTGAAAGGGCGTGAACACCAATTCTTTACACAGCCCCCTCAACTGGTAAGGGATGGCGGAGGTGGGATTGGCTGAGACCAAGGAGGCAGGAGGCCCACTCCGTAGCTCTTAAGTATTCCTCAACAAAACAGGCAGGAGCCAGGAGAGAAAAATGATTCTCTCAAAAGGAATTGGGAGGGACTTTGAAAGAGTCAGTGGTATGGAGAAAAGAATATACTTCAGAATTCTAGCAGGAAACTAAAAAGGCATGGGTTATAACTCATGCTAACTGTCTTGATTTATTGTCTTTAAGCCTAGAAGATCCCCTCTTGCCAAAAAATTGTTTATCACCAGATATATGTTTGAAGACTTAGAGCAGATGTCAGTTTAGCAGTCTATTTGGAAGTACAGTGCCAGACTTTTCCTATTTCATCTTAAGTCTCCACCATCGCTGTGTCTATCCTGTGATATCATCATCTACGTTAATCCTTGGAAAACACAGACAATTCCAGCTGTGACATCTTCGTGTTTCCCATGGGTTTAATGGAATGACATAGAATTGCAGTGGTGCTCCTACATGGAAGTCATGAAGTATTTTTGAGTATGATATAGGGTATAGGGAAGTCCCTAATTCATGAAAGTAAGTGTTTTATATGTAGAACATGTAATTCAAGAAGAGGAGGTTTCATTGGATAGGAAGAATCTAGGCATCTTTAGGAAGGATTCAGCTTTTAGGTCTGCAGAATAGCTGGAAGGGCCTGGATTGTTAACCCTTTTCCAGATTTTTGTGCCTTCCCTGAAGGTGAAGATAGGTTTGTACCTTAGGCCAGCTGCAAACCTAATCTCCACTCCCAGCCTGCAGCCCCCATGCTCCTTGATCATTCCCTTTGCTTCTGTCATATAATAATAGAGAAGGTTATAAGGCCTAGGTAACTGGGTTCTTGACAAGTCTTTGTTTTAAATATGACCTGGGTCCTGAGCTTAGTGTATGGCCCTTCTGTCCTGCAAGGTATAAACCCAAACCACTTGTTCAGCGCACACATTTCCAATTCCATCTTCACTTCCCTTATTCTCAGATGATAACCCTTACCTGCTTCTCCACTGAGATTAGTGTCATCTACTTTTTATCCCTTTGTTGTCTTTTCTTACCTGTGAAACAGCTGACATCACACTCTCTTTTCCAAAATAGAATATATTCTTCTCTTCATGCTTTCCTTTCATTCTGCCTTAGAGCAAGAAAAGGTAAGTTACCCTTTTAGGCAGGGTAAGTCTTCCTGGGCTCTTGGTGTCATGCCTCTTGGTCGTTTGTACTCTTTTGTACTTCAGTTTATTTTTCTTTCCTCTTCTGATTTCCTCTTGATATATATGTGCATAGATAGATATGAATAGATATAGATACATAGAACTCCCCCTTTAAACAAAATGAACACAAAACTTTTCATTTGTCCTACTGTCTATTTTGGTATTACCCCATCGAATCACCAGGACAGCCCTTATCATCCATCTGTTCAATCTTCCAACTATCCGTCCATTCATTCTTCACACCATCCATCTTTTCATCCATCCTTTCATCCATCTGTCCATCCATTCATCCATCCGTCCAACATTAACTGAGTGGGCTTATTTTACACGTTATATAATAGAGCCCCAAGGATTAAGAGTACTAACCAATGCACCCAGCTAAGCTACCATGAATTATATTAGGGTCTTTACCTTTCAGTTAGATAGTAGGGTCATTTTTGACTCCCTAAATAGCAAACCTAATTGATGTTTTTTAGTTTTTATCTTACTTTATCTGCATAATTCTTGGGGTAGGGAGATGAGGTTTTAAAGACTGTTAAATGTGTAAATTTATATTTTAATTTTATGGTTACTTGTCAGATTAAAAACAAACTGCTTTGTTCCACTGTTTCAACTCCACTAAGCTACTAGCATGTCTAAGGGCTAATTTTAAAATCTAAATTTGTTTATGAGAGCTCTGCTGTTTACATTGGAGGTTATGCACCAGGGAGAAAAATTCAAAGTGACACCAAATATGTGCGTATTAAATAACACCATCTGCACAGCTCTTTGAAAATGCTGTGAGGTGCTGGCCCAAAACCTGTCGTGTTTCAAGATATGGGACAGATTATTGTGCAAAGACCCCAGATTAGAAGATTCGGTTCAAAGTTTAAGAAGCCTTCAAGTCCTTTCCTACTTTCTTTTAGTAATAGCTCATTTAATTCATATTGAAGTATCTTCCCCAGGGTTTTGTGTATACTATTATAAAGGACTGTGTTGAGTAAGAAGCCATCTACTGCTGTGATAGGACAGAATGGAGAAGTCGCTCCTTTGCCTCCCAAACAGATGCATGAATAACCCATTCTTTATTAAGATCTACTGTTTTTGCATTAGAAATACTGGGTGGAAGGTCTAGTCTCCTGTTATAATGCAAATACCCCATTGATATGAGCCATTTATATCTAGGATGAATTATCCAGTCCCATTTGATAGACTGTTTCTGGATTGGTTTTGATAGCTGAGAAAGCAAAAAGAGACAGTGGAGTTGGAGGGCATTCAGAAGTGAAGATTTGAAAAGGACAATGATAGGCTGTATCTGTCTGTGTTTACTTAAATGAGCAAGAGGGTAATAAAAAGCTGTCTTGTTTTAGAACCCAAGTAAGATTAGTGACATAGAGCTGGGGCTTCAGGTTATAATAATAAGTAAATGCAATAAATTTTATGGTCATGTGCAAAGATCATAAATGGTAACAAGAGCCATAATCATGCTTATTTCTTTTTCTATTCTAGATATTTGAATGGTGGTATTTTCGCAAGTATGGGACATCATTCATTGAACAAGTCTCAGTAAGCCACTTGCGCCCCCTTCTGGGAGGGGTTGACAACAACTCCTCCAACAATTCTAACTCCAGTAATGGGGACTCAGATTCCAACAGGCAAAGTGTCTCAGGTAAGGAAAGTCCTTCAGTTTGAAACATTATTTACTTACTTTTACTAAATTATTATGCCTATAAGACAGCAAGAATAATGTTATTTAAACATTAGACGTCAAATAAAAATGTAGTTTATTTTCCCAAGAAGTTGACAACTTCTACCAGAGAAATAGAATATAAGCATTCCAGGGAAAGGAAATGTTTACTTAGTTTAATTTTATGTCTTTCCATTTGATTCAACTAATGATCATTTAGATCAATGGTTCCAACCTGAGTCTCCAGCCTCTTTGTCCTTAGTTTCTTGAACTTCGTTTCATGTACCCAGTCTTTTCCGTGCTTATTGCAGAATCTTATGTCTAACTAGATCTGATTACATCACTCCTCTGCTTAAAAGTCTTCACTGGTTCCCATTCCACTGAAGATAAAGCCCAGATTCCAGATTACGTAGCATAGCAGAAGCTGCTTCTAATCTGTCTTGCCAACCTTGACATCAGTCATGATCTTGTCCCCCTCCTTTTCATTTCTTGAATATGCCATGTTTTCTCATGATCCTCTGTCCAGAAGTGTGTCTTCTTTCCTCCATGCTTGTTCATTTTTCCCAGCCCAACTCAAATGTTACCCCCTAGGACCTCTTTCTTGATACAATATCTCTCTACCTTCATTAACTCATAATATTTTTATCTTTAGCAACATTTATTAAATTGTACTGTAATTCTTAAGCTTACTCCTTTATTTCAGTATCTCTAGCATTTTGCACAGAGTTGATTATATCATTAAAACTCAGTGAATGAATGAATGAGGACATGCAAGGCCTATAATTTTTCCACTCATAAAAGAAGGATGAATATAATTTCTTAGCTTGGTCTCTTCATCAACTTAGTAAACATTTCTAAAGTCCCTATTATGACTCTGGCCAAATTCTTAGGAATATTATGATCTTAAAAAATTTAAAGTCCTTGTCCCCATTGAACTCTTGTGTCTATTGAAGGAGATAAAGTGTTGGGTGCTCTGATTATATTTGGGAAATGTGCAATGCTATGAAATGTAAGAGAGGGGTTCCTGATCCAAAGTAGAGAAAGAAGTCTGCTTTTTGAAGAAGAGGGCACCAGTTCTGAGACTTGAAGGACAAAGAGGAAGAAATTAAAGAGCTAGGTTAGATCTTTTTTCTTCCCCATCTGGAATAATTCAGTCCATATTTCATAATTGTCTAGCCAGGTAATAGGCATCAAAGAGTGTTGCACATATGTTTTATTCCTGTTATTGATTCAATACTCTTTTAATGGACCCTCTGCCAGCCAGCCATGAGTGGTAATGGGCACCCCTGGGTACACACTTATTTCATTCTAGAGAGTACAAGTGTGAGAGAATGGCACCTTGCAGGAAACAAAATTGTCCAGGACTTTATAAACTCATCCACGTTGTAAAAGAAACAGAGACCTGAGCAAAGTGAAATATTAATTTAACCAGCCACTCTGACATGGGTGGCATGTTATTCTCATGAGGAATCTTGATCATTCAGTCATCATCACCTAGGTAGTTGTGGATAATTGCCATCACTTTGCATCTCACAGATTAAATGTGCTCTTTCTGATGCGAGTTACTGTAGTCTTTGGATTACACAGAACATTGTAGAAAATTAATAGATTGAATAACAAAGCAGCCTCATTTAAGGCCATTTTTAAAGTTATGAATGCATTCTTATTTTCATTAAAATTCTTACAGAATTCTCTGGTGGCCTAGTGGTTAAGGATCTGGATTGTCACTGCTGTGGCTCGGGTCCTTGCTGTGGCGTGGGTTCAGTCTCTGGCCTGGGAACTTCCATGTGCCATGTGTGCAGCCAACAACAACAACAACAACAAATACTTTCTCTTTACCCAATTTAAATCTCTTGACTTCATTCCTTAATGCAGTAAAGAGTTCATATTCTCCTTACTGTCACTGTTGTTTTGTTGCTTCTCTTTGTGGGAGCCTTGAATAATCCTTTCGTGTTGTGTAAATCTTGATGCTCTTCTTAATGCTTGTTCAGTAGTTTTCAAAGGGAGAATTGAAGTCCTTCATAAACATGCATTCAGCAGTAATGCATGGACAGTCCCATCTAACCTTGCTAAGACTAAGCTTTTAAATATTATTAATTCGATTACACTAGTATTTACTGAATATTTTCTACTATACGTGCAATATTTCTATTTATTCCCTACAGTAGATACAGCATTTATTATCTTATTTCATAACAGAGTTCAAATAGTTAGATTTAGGAAAATCAAGATTACCTTGTCCAAGTATATTTAGGGCTCAGTTTGCCCACTTCTTGACTTTTGTGTTTCTAATATTTGGCTAACTCAGCTCAACAAACATGTATGTTGGTATGGAAGTACCAGATACCATGAGACTGATACCATTTTCTACTTCACTTTTCTTATAGTGATTTTTATTTTTGAGTAAGAAAAATATTATAAAAGCACAATGTCTCTTTTTTATCTTTAGTGTAATCGTGTTCTCTGTCATTGCCTAGGTTCAGCTAAATATAAAGGAAAAAGAAGGTCCAAAGCTGAGGGTAATCAACAGATTTTCTTAAAACAGAAATTTGTGTTTAATGATTTATATTGCCTTGATAATAATAAAATGATTATTGCTTTAATAATAGAAGCATCATAAAACAGCCCTTTGCTGAATATTGTATCAAATAAAACATGGCTAACCAAGTCCCATGGACATTGGCAAAGGCAGTTAAATGGCACTGTTTGTTTGACAAAATCATTGAAAAAGCTAAAAACCAACAGAAAATACTAGTTATAAACATTGTACTATATGAAAACTCATAGTGTAGCTTCTTCCTTAAAGAATCTTTTGGTTTTATTAAAAGCTAAAAGACCTGGCCTACCTAAAAATAATCCGGGTTGAAGAAATGGGGAGTGAGAAAGGTGAAATTATTACAGGTCAAATTATTCATATATTGTTTAATGTTCAGATCTATGCAAATTGGCCTGAACGCAGACCCTCTCAAAATTTGCAGTGATCTTTATCAGTGGGCCAGAGGAGAAATGTAATTAATTACGCAGTTTCTTAATCTGGGCAGATTGCATGTTATCTGGCTTAGGTTAACATTTATGAGCATTTTTCTTGCCTTGCTTTATTTGGGAGCTAAACTTCTATTTTTCTCACAAATACACAGTTTCTGAAAAACCCTGCTGATGTATTTTCCATGTCACCATATTTCTCACTGCCATTAAGTTGCCATTCAACTTAATTTATAAACCGATGATGCAGAGGAATTTAGAATGTGTCCAACTTCTCCCTGCCTTCTAGGAAGGAGTTCTCAGGGATCCATTCTGAATTTGGGTTTGTGGGAACATCTGTTTGGTAATTTGCCCTGTTCCCAGATAAGATGCCATAAAGACAAAGGTTTGCAGTGTTCACCTTCTTTAAGATATTTAAATTCTCTGGGACACTTTAATATTCTTTTGCATAGAACCAGATCTTTAGACAAACTCTGGTTATAGTCACTTGGCTTCCTGTTATGAATTGTCTCATTTTAATCTCCTTTGATCTATATAAGATAAATATATATCACACATATATATTTTATATATAAAACTTTTAGTAAGAATTTCATCTGGGGTTCTAAATTAAGGTTCGTTACATCACTAGAGGCAGTTCAAACACTGATTAAACAGGTAAAAAATTAAAGTGGTGCAGGTAATTCACATTGTGTTGCAATGGAAATGAATCTTGACTAGTATTCATGAGGATGCAGGTTTGATCCCTGGCCTCACTCAGTGGGTCAGGGATTTGGCGTTGCCATGAGCTGTGGCATAGGTCACAGATGCGACTTGGATCCCATGTTGCTGTGGCTGCGGTGTAGGCCAGCAGCTGCAGCTCCGATTCGACCCCAGCCTGGGAACTTCCATATAACATGTTTAGTCTCACTTTAGAGTCAATGATCATAAGCACTAACTAAAAAATTTAGTATAGACCCTTCATGAGGTCTGTAAACTCAAGACTAATATAGTTATTAAGTAATTAATATAAACAATTATATTAAAGCCCTGTGTATTAAAGCACTTTGGTGTACGACATTGTTCCTGAAGTGACATTAGCCTAACTTACTTTAGAGACTTCTCTGTCGTGGGGCTGAAGTCAGATAGGTGTGATCCTCAGGCTTTGGGGTCAGACAGGTGTGATCCTAATCTTGGCTTTGTACCTACAGTGTATGACCTTGGACGAGTCAGTTAACCATCCTCAGCATCTTATTTGCACAGATGAAAATAACAACATTATCTACTTCATAAAGTAGTTAAGCCTTAAATGAGATGATGTAGAAATTTCAAGTCAGAGGACAACCATTTGGCAGTGTTCTCCAGGTAAACTGACTTCTCTGTGAACATGATGGAAAGGATGGCACAGCCGTGTGGCGATAGGGCTGCGGATTTAGTTGGCTAACTCACTAGCTCAGTGACTCACTTTTATACCCAGGCCCTCAGAACTTACATTTCAGTATATCCATCCACAAAATGGCAAATTGCTGGATGCCCAGGACCTTTGGAGTTGCTCTCTGATTGTCTCAGTCAGGGGAATCTCAGTTTATACTTGCCAAATCTGTTTATTGGTTGAAAATGATTCTATTAGCCAATGCTATTACATCTTTTAAAGTCTTTGCCACTGAAGTTTTTGTTCTCGTGGAGATTAGCTCTTCAGCTGAATGGTGAAAATCTCCAAAGCAGTTTTGGTTCCTAGTGAACATTCATTTCATAAACTTATTTCACAATTTTCTTTGGTAGAGTTGATTGACTTAGGTCAGAAATGGCCAATGAGTAATATATGAGAGACATAAAAATTTAGCCATTTTAGCAATATTCTTGAAGTTGTACACTATCTTGAATAAAGAAGATCAATAAAAAGTCTTAAACTAATAATTATTTACATCTCTTCTCATTCTGTAAAAGAATTTGAGGAAGCAATATTTGTTAAATTTAAACTACCTACGTGTTACTTTGTGCCTTTATTTCTGTAATTTTAATAATTATTTCAAAAAGTTATGAAAGCAAAGCTTAATTATTTAAGAAAATGGATATTTTGTTACTCTTAATGATTGCTTAAGTTTGACCTGTATGATATAGAGAACTGAGTATTCATTTATGAGATGGCAAAACTAATAAATATATGTGGAATTACATGCCAGAAGTTGACTGGCTTGGGATTAATCTTGATGGTTACAATGCATCTAGTGAAACATTAGAGCGCCCTTTTCTATTGTATTTCAGAACTAAAATGTTTAAAAGTGCCTAACATTTCCTCAGAGGAGTTTTCAAAATTGTCTTTAGTAGATTTAATTGATGAACTCACAGGACTTTAAAAACACAATGTTGCAGGGTAACAGTTTTATTGTATATCATGGGTAGTTGTTAGGCAATCTGGACATCAGAACTTACTCTCATTTATTTTAATTTTGAGGATATTATGTAGTTTTTCTGTGTTTTACTTTTACTTCTATAAAAAGGCCTGCTCTGTGAGCCTCACTAACTTATGTAAGAAATGTAGATGACTTGAGCCTTAAGCCTTTTTATAGAAAGGCTCAGTCAAAACCAAGCTTATAGCTATGACAAGTTACTGTTGCTGCTGTTTGTAATAGTACTACTGTCATTATTACATTTGAGATTCTGGGGAGTGGTTATAACTTTTTGGCTTACTGTATCTTCCTAGGCTATTAGTTAGTTATTTATATATTTAAAGACCCCAGGAGTGGGGATTCTCTCTCTCACTTTTTTTTTGCCTTTTACGGCCACACCTGTGTCATGTGGAAGTTCCCAGGCTAGGGTTCAAATCAGAGCTGCAGCTGTCACCCTACACTGTAGCCACAGCAACGCCAGATTCGAGCTGCATCTGCAATGGACACCACAGCTCATGGCAATGCCAGATCCTTAACCCACTGACCCGAGCCCAGGGGTTGAGGCTGCAACCTCATGGATACTAGTCAAGCTTGTTACTGCTGAGCTACAATGGGAACTTCCTCTATTTTTTAATTTTAATTTTAATTTTTTATTCTTTCAATGTATTTATTAAAGATTAGTTGATTTATAGTGTTGTGCCAGTTTCTGCTATACAACAAAGTCTATTTATTTTTAATTTTAGGAAAAAATTTTTCAGAGTAAAGTAAGTTGGATGTTGAAAAATATTTTCTTCCACGTGATTAAAAGCCCTGCAACTTTAGAGCCTTCTGGTTTTTCTAAGAATTAAGTTCTCTTTTTCCTTGAGGACTGTGACAAAGGGAAAGTCTGGTCTGTGGTTCTCTTGGCACATTTATTCCTTCTCTAGAGCTGCTTCATTTGGATGCTTGTTCAATGCCCTTTCCCTTTTTCTATCAACGTATAAACTCCTCTAAGTCATCAACTATATCTTTTTTTGTAATCCATGGCCTTTTGTAGGGATTAATGCATAATAGCCCTTCTAGAGGAGTAACAAAGTATGAAAAGGCAAGAAACAGGTTTCACTGAGATGGAAATTTTTGGTAGGGAATGGTGAAATGGAAGACTGAAAAAAGATTGCAGTCTGAGTTTAGAAGTCCTGATGGTAGTAAGCATTATGTTTTATGTCCTTTATCTCCTATGTAGATAAAGAGATGAATGGAATCTCTTCTCCAGACTTTGGGACTAAACAAGAGCTATTCCAAGATTTACGGCTTTTCTTTCTCTTGAGTTGCATTCTTGCATGCATGGGGAGATCTGGACATTTCTGTTAGCAGTTGTGTCTAGAGACTCTGCTGTGGCTGTTTTAGATGGAACCAGAGAGAGCATGTCATTTGTATCAGGGGCATATTTTTAACTGAACTATTGATGATATTAGGAAGCCCTTAATGAGTCCCCGTCAACTGTGCTTCTGAAGAGCACTATAATTGTTGATATTGATGGAGAATGAAGAATACCTTTTGGGGGTAAAATTTTAATTCAAACTTAAATAAATGTATTTCTCAAAGGTACAAGTAAGATAAAAAACTGTATCTCATGTGGAAAAACTTTACCCTCTGGAGACCTGAGTTATTTCTTGACTTAAATCTTCATATTCTGATACTTTTGGCACTTACAACGTGTCTATATCATGAAACCATAAGGTAGTCTGATATTTATAGAGTTTGTTTTCTAGAGGGATTCCAGACTAAGAGAGTTTTTGTAGTGAAGATAAGATTATGAAATAGCAACAAAGAGGAAATTATATAGCTATGACCTAGTTTGAAGTGAAATTTTTATGTTTATATTTGACCTCTAGATTGTCTATTTCTTAAAGGAAAATTGCACCTGCTTTGTGCCTTCAACTTAAAGCATATAGCTCATGAAGACATTTCTTATGTATTTTTTAATCAGTTTTTTTCTCATTCAGAACATTTTATATCTGTTATTCCTTTCTAAGTTTTAGGAATAGTTGAAGATCAACAGTACAGACCACATGTATGATATTAATATTAAGTGATTTTTTTAACTTTTCATATGTTTTAATAAATGTTATAAGAGTGATTTTTTAAAAGTTCAGTTCTCTAGTAGGTCATAAAACAATATTTCAAAATGTTTGCAGCACCCCCTGCTGGCTACATCATGGCACTTCCTAAATAAAGATGGCATCTTCAGATACTGCTCAGTAATACTTTAGGTATACACACCATTTCTTTTTGGAATTATTTTTATTTAGAAATAATTTCTTTTGTGTCCAACACATAATAGAGTTAAAATTTTAATTGAAGGCAGTTGTCTTTATATTTTGTCAACTGATATTTGAATGGCACCTGTTATCCTTCCAGGTAATATAATAATGTATTTGTTAGAGACAAATTATTTACCATAACATTTTTACTAATATTTCAGATGAAACAGGCTTCTCCCCAAATGTCTGTTTTATTGTAAATAATGCTACAGTGACCATCACTGCACCTAAATTTGTGTGCTTGTTTCTTATATGTTAAATATAAATCTTGCAATATTCATGAAGCTCTAAGAAGAGCACTTGGAAACTTGAAAGACACGCTCTTAGAAGGCATTGGGAATGGTGAGCACCAATGGGTTATAAAAGCCATAAGCCCTGAGATCACGGTTGTTTGGGTCACCAGTTGTTGTTTCAAGCCACCGTGTGGAGTGTGTTAGTGACCCCCACTGAGGAGCTTTATGTCTGGAAAAAAGTATTTACTTAAACATAATTTGAAATGAAAGCCATTGAATCTCAGTTTCTTAAGAACAAAGTTCAAAGATGCTGAACTAACTAAGCAAAGATAATTTCCTTAATGGCAAGTTAAGCTGAGTGACGAGAGATTTAGGGCCATTGTTTATAAACATTAAGTAAATTTCAGATAGGATTTTGCCCTAAGAAAATTTTATCTTCTTTAAATAAAGATGTAACTTCCTCTTATGTGCACACCCTTCATTCACTATTTCAACAAAAATTTATTGAGATTACATAGTATTCCCATAGTGCTTTATGTTTCCCTCCATTTTCATGCTGTATTATAATTGATGCTTTACTTGTTTGTTTCACCTACTGGATATTCAGTTAATGCATATTAGATGGGTGGGTGGATGGATGGATGAGAGGGCAGACTAATGGATGCTGAATGTAACAGGACTCAGGGTAGAATCTTAATGAATCATCCATGGCCTTTAATGTTCTTTTGATTTCTGCAATAATTGCTCACTCTTGTGTGTCTGTGTCTTTGGGTGTGTTTTTTGGCTGGCAACACACGTGGATTTTTAAATACTGTTGACTTATTTTATTTTCTAATAAAAATTATTCATCCAAAGAAATGCAGTCTTCTGAATCAGTAGAAAGTCTTAATCATAGACTTTTTGAAAAGAACTGTAGCTTATGAGTCACACATTTACTATAACACAGTCTTAAAAGCTAATGGTTGACTTTTCTAAGTCCTGTGGTTCTGAATCTCTGTGGTCCTTGTATAATAAGATGTATAATCTATCAGTATATCTTAATATTATGGTATTATTATGATGATTGATTATGTGTGTCTGCATACGTAAACAATGTAAAAGTACTTAAAAACAATTTATTTTCATGACATTTCTCCCTGCAATAATGGTAACTTCAGTATTAATCTTCCTGTCACTCCTTCACAGCAGTGTAAAAGTGGTGAATTATCACAAAATCAATATTGATACAGATCTTAAGAGTCTAAGGTTGTTTGCATATGGTACTCTAGAGCTTAAATTTAGCTCATCATGTAGGTAGTCATTGTAAAATATATTTTAGAGTAACAGAAAATAGGGTTACCTATATTTTTTACCTATAATTTAGAAGTAAAATTTTATAATCTATTTAGACCTTTTGAGATCACTATAAAAGTTATGAACTGGATGATTTTGGCATGTGCCTTGATTTAACAAATGAGGAAACTTGGATCCAGAGAGATTAGGCGAAATTTTCCAAAGTCTTGGTGCCTGTGCTACATTTCCTGATTAACTACCCAGACTTTTTCCACATTGTTTCCCATATAGAAGATAGAGAATAAAATTTATCTTATCAAGTGGCCAGGAAGGGTGTTTTGCTGAATTAATTAGCTTGTAGTGTCTCTGAACTTAGGTGTAACATTTTTGCATTTCTCTTTTGTTGCAGAATGCAAAGTGTGGCGAAATCCACTGAATTTATTTAGAGGTGCTGAATATAATCGGTAAGCATTTTGACAGCCTGGGAAACAAATGGGTGTAGTTCAGAGAGCAAAGAAACAGCAAATGTTTTTGTAGGTTCATTTAGGGGTCATTTAGCAGTCTGTTTAGTGCTTCCACTTTTTTGATTGCTATCCTCAAATGTTTTGCTTTTTCTGTTTTAGAAATATTTTAGCATTGGAATTGAGATAACCTACAAAAGTGTTTTGTTTTTAGAGATTTTCTGTTACGGTTATTCTTTGCATTATATGTTGTACAGTCAAAATATTTTGAAGCTTACCTGGAACATGGTTATAAAGATGCCACAGAAGTAATGTTAGAATTTAATTTTGCAGAGTAATTAGGGAAATCAGAATTTCCATAGCTCTTGGGAAATCTCTTTGCATCCTACTAATTAGGGAATGTTTTTTTAGCTAGTTCTACTAAAATTTTAAAGCAAAAACATAGTGTAAATTTTTTACTTCCTTTCTGCTGATACGCTTCCTAAAGGGAGAATAGGATGATAAGTTTTTTATTTATTGGTAGCAATGCTCAGTTAACGGGCTATAACTCAACAGCTCTGCAGCTTACTATTTTGTAAGTCTTGCTTTCCTCTCTCAAATGTGTCTGACCATCTTATTTCCCTTTTACAGATATACATGGGTGACAGGCCGGGAGCCTCTGACTTACTATGACATGAATCTCTCTGCCCAGGACCACCAGACATTCTTTACTTGTGACTCAGACCATCTGCGTCCTGCAGATGCAAGTATGGAAAAATCCTTTAGATAGTTACTGAGTGGGAGGGCTTTTTGGTTTGTTCTATCAAGATTACTACCTTTAAAATATCTGCTCTACAAAAATCCTAATGAACAAAATATTAAATTGGAGATTGACTAATAGGACCCAGAATTTTGATACTTAAACAAAGTCTTTATCACAAGGAAGTATTAATATAGAAATAAATCCTATTATAGTATTATTTAAAAAATATACCAAAGTTGGATTTACTTGTAGAAATGTAAATCTTACATGAAGCTAACTAAATCCTTGATTGAGATAGAATGAAATGTCATGTCTTCTTGATGATATTCTAGTTAGAAATTATGTGAACCTAAATGATTAGTGAATATATTATAGTGATTTATATGCCTGTTTATAGGTTTAGTAGCCTTGAATGAGGGCATGGCTTTGGCTATTGGAATCCAGACTTGTTTTCTATCCTAGAAAAGACTTTGTTTAGCATGCATTTCACACGGCTTGAGTACCATGTAATCCTACTGATATTTTTTATGTTACCAAACTTAGATTAAAAAAAAACTTAAAAAAAAAGAATATGTTCAAGTTCCTAAGAAACTAATTAATAAATCGCATTAAGATAAGGATATTTTTACCCATTTTAAAAAGGCACTCTTTGCCCGTGGTGGATACATGGTACTATAAATATTCTAAGCATTGAGCTTCCAACAACATATTCACAAACTGCTCTTGTGTATAAAAACTGGCTTTGTAGCAGCTGCTTAGGAATAGGTACACATATTAAGCAAAAGCCTAAAGCACTTTTCTCTGATCCAACTCATAATTCGTCAAATGGTTTTCGAACATTCTTATATCCAGAGCCTGCAGCAAGTGTTTGGGAAAATGACCAACAAAATTGTGTTGTATCTAAGTAGAAGTAAGAAATTAGTAGCCATGTCATCCCAGCATGTATAAAGTAACATATATATTTCTGACAACAAATGATATTAATGAGAAAAAGAAATATCAAACCTCTGCTAGAATGCATTTTCTTGACTAAGAAATCCTAATCAAGATTAAGTCTCTGTGGAGTTCCCACCATGACACAGTGGGTTAAGAATCCAACTGCCTTGGCTTAGGACACTGTGGAGGCTCCGGTTTGATCCGTGACCCAGCACAGTGGGTTAAAAGGATCTGGTGTTGGGAGTTCCTGTCATGGCACAGCAGAAACGAATCTGACTAGGAACCATGAGGTTGTGGGTTTGATCCCTGGCCTCGCCCAGTGGGTTAAGGATCCAGTGTTGCCATGAACTGGGGTGTAGGTTGCAGACGCAGCTTGGATCCCACATTGCTGTGGCTGTGGCGTAGGCCAGCAGCTACAGCTCCAATTAGACCCCTAGCCTGCGAACCTCCATATGCCGTGGGTGTGGCCATAAAAGGACAAAAAAAAAAAAAAGATAAAAAAAAAAGGATGTGGTGTTGCCACAGTTTAGGTGTAGGTCACAGCTCCTGCTCGGATTCAGTCCCTGGCCTGGGAAATTCCGTATGCTGCAGGTTTGGTCATAAAATTGAAAAAAAGAAATTAAATCTCTGTGATCATAGATTATGGGTTAGTCTGTGAAATATTAGATCTCTAGTTTGATGAGGATAAGAAAGATTTGATATTAGCACCTGAAGGGCAATGGAATAACAAATTAAATGTGTTTATGTGACTTTGGAGATTTAGGCTGACCCTCTTGGTAAGTGAAATATTCTCTTGTAATTCAAGCTGGAAGCTCTTCACTTAGGTATTGTCCTGTACTGAGTATTCCTAATTATTGGCTTATTTTTTTTTCTTTTTCTAAAATAGTAATGCAGAAAGCCTGGAGAGAGAGAAACCCTCAAGCTAGGATTTCTGCAGCTCATGAAGCCTTAGAGATAAATGAGTAAGTGGGGAAAAATCTTGCTTTGCTGAATGTTTACAGTTGCCATTCGTAGGATACTACATTAAGCTATGTATCTGAACTTGAGGATTATTCTAAGGATGTATCAACTTATTAAAAGTATTTTTATAAGAGACGTCCATGTGAAGGTAGTTTAGTCATTTTAGAGAACAATTTAGTAGCTTTTCTATGGCCCTAAATTAAATTCTTCAAGAGCTAGTCATGGAATATTGTGAGGACATAAAATAAGTAAGTGCTTTACATATCTAAAACATCTTGACAAGGAAATTTTTCCAGATATAGAATGCTCATCTGTGCCAGCACATTTTCTAGTTAGAACTTCTGCTAGTGGGAAAACATAATAAAAACATAAAGTGAAGAAGTTACACTTTAAAAATGTTTCAAGATCAAGGCAAAGATAAGAGGAAATGCTGTCCTTAGTGTTGTTAAACATTCTGTGGGTCACCAAGGAAGGCTGTGAAGTCTCGTCTGGAGATCTCAGAAAATGAGAAAGATCCTTAAAGTTGGAGTCATAAATACTCAGGGTTGGCAGAGACCTTAAAGGTCATTTAGCTCAAACACCCATCTGGTGCTTGAATCACCTCGACACTGTCCTTGCCAAGTGGTCATTGTTAAACTATTTTATGATTTTTCTGAAGAAAGAGAGTCTTCGGAGGTCTTAGTGAAAAGGTTCACTTGAGAGTTGAAAATCCTGCCAGTGTAACCTGTTGATCCATTTGGTTTCTGATTCAGTCATGCAACATATTTATTTTTCAGTTTCTTGTCATCTACAGATTTGATATGCTTGCCTTCTGTGTGTCATCCGTGTTCCTGATAAAAGCATTAGGATCAGGGATAGAACCCTATGTCATGACATATAGAAACCACCCTCCAGGTTCATGTCTTCATGAATCATCATCCTTTGATATTTATTGTTCAACCAGTTACTAAGCCACCTAGTTACACTGTGATTCAGCCCATATATCTGCATTTTGACCTTACAAATGCCAGTTGTAGCTATGGGTCTTTAAGGTACAGTAAAATCCCTTAGAGTATGTTAAGCTAGCGCAATCTGAAACTATCCCTTTAAAAATCCATTAGAATATCTTTCGAAATCATTGTTCTGTAGTTTGGAAAGTATGCGTTCTTCCCCTTTTTGAACATTTTTACGTGTCATCTCATCTTCTAGTACCTCTCCATTCTTTGTTATTCCTTAACTATACACAGAACAGTTCCATGGCCTGCCTACAAGATCTGTTGGCTTCCTGGGATTTGCATATCCCAGGACAGTCATTCACTTAGAATAGATCAGTTATTTGCTACCTTATATCTTTGTATCCACTTATAGTTTAATTTCTTCTCCCTCTGTCAGTCATTCTCCCTGATAGAGAACCAGGAACAAAACAGGAGTTAGAGAATTTTGCTTTCTCTTTATTATTCGCTGCTACTAATTATAAATGTTCCTTGTTTTGATGTTGTTGTGTGTTTGTCTTTTTTGCTTATTTCTTTTTATCGTGGTTTTGAAGAAGTGGGAGTGGTGATAGGGCATTAAACATAATTTAAAAACATAGACTAGTTGGTTGTCTTTAGCCTTTTTTTTTTGTCTTTATTTTGTTTTGCAAGCTTCTTCTAATTTGGAGTTGTAGCTCTCCTGACATTATTCTTATAAACTCATTTCACTCTCTTACAGTCCTTCATTACATGCCTTCCTTCCATCTTTTTTTACATGTCCTTTAGAGAGACCTTATTAAAGATCTCTGTACAGCCATAGTGGTAACTTAATTGTCACCCCTCTTTTCTTCCTGAGAGGGTCATTTGTGATTGTAGCTATGATTAGACATTTGGAAGTTGCTCAACCCTCTTAAACCATTTTTCCTTCTGAGTCTCATGCCATTGAATCATGCTTCTTTTCTTTGAATTTTTTGAAGTCCAGCTTAACCTCTTTGATTATCCTGAACTCCAAAATGACATAGTAACTCTCTCTGAATGTTCCTATCAATTTTCATTTCACCAACTATTTTTTTCTTCTTGGTCAGAATTAGGTCCAGAGTTGAAGTTCCCCTAATTGCTTCCTCTACCATCTGGGAGATAAAATTATTACCAAAGTAAGTCAAGAACTTGTTGGGGGCCATACTTTTAACCAAATGAGACTTCTTCTAGCAGATATCTGGATGGTTGACACCCCCATCACCATACTTTCTTGCTTCTGTATGTGTATCGTGTTGTGACAAGGATGCATCATGTATATCTTCCATTGAGCTGAGCAGTCTGTTCGGTACCCACCCCAAACCATTAGCACTTCTATTGCTCTTTCCTTTCTCCTTCACTCATAAGCTCTTAGCATGTTTCTACCCCAGACTCATGAGTTTCCACATAGATGTATGTTTTCTTGGCCAGTAGTGCTACTCTGCCTCTCCTCCTATGAATGCTATTTGTAATTTAAATAAACAAAGCAAGCAAGCTACACCAACCTGTCTTGAGTTCCCAGTCCACCAACTATAATTGTATAGCTAATTACTCTGATGTTATGGCCACCACTCGGTATTGTAATCTCAATTTTCACTTCATTCCCCTGGACCCATATTTAATGTGTCCGCACCTGAAGCCTTAAGTATTGCTTCTTGATACCCAACCCACTTTTTTTCTCTAGTGAATCACTGGGCAGTTTCAGCATCATTTTTCTTTCCAAGTCAGAGCTACTGCCCTCCACAGTAATTGGTTTTACAGCTTTTTTTTTTTCTGGGAATTTTTCCCCTTATCTCACTGCTTTCAGTTTAAAGCTCTATTGACCAGTTCTGCCTGAAATTAGGATTCCCTAAGGAACTTTCAAGACCCCTCCTCATGGCTAAGATTAACTAGTAACCCCAGATCTCACTTTAACTGTAAATTCAGCCTCCTTTTCCTAGCTGGCTATTGTAGTAAAAGTAACATTTGGTTGTAGTAAAAGTAACACTGAGTAGTAAAAGTAACATTTGGTTTCACTTTCTGTTTATTTTCTCTCTTGTGGTCTGATAGAGGTTCTGATAAATATGGAAATAACCACAAGAGAGGCAGTGGAGAAAGCAAGCCAAGGAATCTGTACAGATCAGGACCTGTGTGGTCTGCTCTGGCTTCACCATTGCCTTATCACAGTCCTTTCTTTGACAGTTGGGTTGTTGTTCTGTGATTTGGAAGGTTTAAATTTTCGGGAGTTCCCCTTGTTCGTTGGTTGATTGTTTATCCTTTCTGACCTCCTACATTAAGAAGTTGTTGAAAGGATTAAATGAGACGATATATGTTAAGTGCTTGGTACAGTGCTTAATATATACTAAGCAACAGGTGGTAGCTTTTATTGTTAAAGGCGTGAGATTTAACTCTTGCTCGCTACTGAGGCTAAATCAAATTTTGAGCTCTTCAGAAATAACTCTGCCTTTAGGTTCTTCCAGTATTCTTCTCGGACAGATAACCAGTGCTAACTATAATGAGATGTTGAAGCACTGCTTTTTGAATGAATAACTTACTTGCTTTAATGAATTTCTCATTCTGAAGAAATCTTTAAAGAGAATCTGTGTCTAGTAAATAGAAGTAAACTTTATGGTATCTCTAACTTTGAGTGTGAGAAGGAGATGTTTAATAACAGCTATTATCATTGCCATTGTTAGCTGACATTATGGAGTGTGGGTCACATGCTGGCTACTACTGTACTGAGCACCTTTCATGCATCACCTTACTTAACCTTCACAACAACGCTGTGAAAAACAGATTCCACGTTGATCTCCATCAGGGAGGCAGAGTAATAACTTGACCAAAGTGACACACTAGTAAGGGGCGGAGTCTACATGTGAGCCCCATGCTCCTAACACTGCTCATCTTATCTCTCAAGCTAAAATACAGATGTTTCTTTTGCACCATTATTTTGTGTCGGAACGACAAACAGGGATGCATGAACCAGTCGGCCACTCTGCATGTTTTGGCATAACTCCTGCCCTTCTGCATGCACTCCTGCAGCTATTACAATGTCCTTGGATTTGTCATTGATGGCGGCTATTATCTGAATGGACAGGTGTGCAACTGCTTATATTCTCTTGGCTGAAGAGGAAGCAACAACAATTGCTGAAGCAGAAAAGCTGTTTAAGCAGGCTCTGAAAGCTGGAGATGGCTGTTACCGGCGTTCTCAGCAGCTACAGCATCATGGATCCCAGTATGAAGCCCAACATAGTAAGGTTTCCTCCAGGTTGACATGTTGTGGGATCAGAATTTTAACATGATTAGTCAGAGAAAATGTTCAGGCCAGTTCAAAATGTGATTTTCCTAGATTAGAATAAATACTGGTTTTTGCTTTTCTTTGTTCTTATTAATATTTCCTCCCTATATGAACAGAGTCCATAAGTAACTTATAGCTTCATTACTGCTCATATTTTCTTTCCTGCCCATGGATTCTTAACTCCAGAAATAAATGGTAATAACCTTTAATGGTAATCCTTTTCTGCCTCAGAATTCGTATATATTTCTGTTTATCTTCTGCTTCTTTGCCCCATAACTTTAAGTCCTAATTGGGAAACAGGACTTAAATTAGTGTCAATGCTACCAACGCATTTATCTTATGGGTTTTTTACAGCACAGGTTGAAGTAGGACAGCTAAGAATATAACAATTATTGTTGATTGTCTCATACTGTCTTTAGCAATTATTTAGGAAGCACTGGTATTGGCTTCCAGAGAGTAAAAGCCATAAGTTTCTAATTATTTTTTTATATTTAAAATAATGGCTTCTTTTATTTAGCAAAACTCTTTAAAATGAGACCTTTCTCTTTAGTACACTAAACTAAGAGTGATATTTGGGTGGAATGATATAAAAACAAGACAACAAAATCGTTTCTGGAATTCCCTGAGCTCTTTGACTTGTCAGTTTGTTGGTTGTTTAAGCAAAAATTTAGTGATTCTTGTGAGAAGGAATGTTTTCATTGTTTAAGCAAATTTGGGTTGTTTCCTTAAAGTGGAATTTCTCTCAACTCATTTCTCTCTCCTGCATCTTGGAGAGTATAAGTGTATCTTCATATTTGAGAGTATAAAATTGAATCTTAGTGTTAAATCTAGATTTGGTGAAGAAACCTTGTGCATTATTCCCTGTGACTAAGGTATAGTGAGATCTTTGCATTGTAGCCTGTGTATACAAGTCTGTCTCACAACCCATCAATACACAGGTTTTTTTTTTTTTTTTTATTCTGTAGTGGTATATATGTTAATCAAGTTTCAAATCACCATCTGTATCTTACTTTTTTGAAAAAATTATGTACAACAATAAATTTTGAAGACATGTATAGTAAATGTCTTTTAACTAAATGAAGATTAATACATAAAATTATATAATATATAACTTAAGAAATTTTCTCTATTACTTTTCTTCTGTAAATTAAATCCTTTTAACCTGTTGTCTAGATCTATCCAAAAAAATATAATCACATCTTTAAAATAATTTGTAGGTACTTGGCAAATTTTCAGCCACATCTTGTTCTCATTGTTTAAAACTTGAAATGTTAGGATTTTGGTCTTAACATCTTTTAATAGTTGCATATTATACATATACTTAATCTATAACAGGTGTGTCATATTTTTCTAAAACATGGTAATTTTATTGAGGATTAAGCACAAGCATGTTCTCACTGGTCTGGAAACATATCCAAAAAGACATATAATTAAATAAGAGATTAAGATGAGAAGTTGTTAATGTACATTTTTAAAGTCATTGTAGTGACTATTATTACAACTATTTAGCTTGTCAGTGCCTTCTCTAACACTAGGGTAGTTTTTCATTTTGTTGCATAGTCTATTGTCATATCTGGAATGTGTTATTTTGCCATCTAAAATTGACTGCTTTGGGGTCCTGGAGATGATTATGATGTCACTAGTGTTAGGGAAGGAATAATGTAAAACAGAAGTTCAAGATGAGGCTTCTCCAGACTTAATGTCAAGAAGAAAAAAATAGTTCATCAGGATGCAGCCTGAGAGTCACCTCTTCACATCTTCACCAAAAGCATGCACACTAGAAGAATGTAGAGTTCTTGCTCGTAAACCACATACAATGTGGGTATGTACATTTTCCCAGCACTCTGTGGCAGATGATTTTGTTTATCAGTTATTCAACATCCTAACTCAAAGGCATAGATTAATAATCAGTCACATGATTTGACCTTTGGAAGTCTAAGCACTTTGACTTTACTCTGTATGTGTTCTGCTGTTAGCACAATTGTCAGTGCTCCTGACAGGAAATATCAAGAGAGCAGATTGTTCTCTCTGAGGTTTTCCTTTAAGAGTCTAGAAAATGCACCTCTGTATTTTTTCTTGATGCTATGGAGAAAACTAAAAGTCCTTGTGTTTTATGTTTCCCTCTTTAGGACGAGATACCAACGTCTTGGTCTACATCAAAAGAAGGCTAGCAATGTGCGCCAGAAGACTTGGGAGGACCAGGGAAGCAGTGAAAATGATGAGAGATGTGAGTGTGAATTCTTGTTTGGAAATGGTGGCAATGCACCTGACTTAGAGAAGGAGGAGCCCACTGAATGGCCATAGCACATGGTACCACTAATGGTGTGGTAGTCTCATGGGGCTGGGTTCTGCTCTAGCTCCCAACTTAGTAGATGAGTGATCTTGGAAAAGTTACTCAGCTTCTTTGTGCCCTATTTCCTCTTCTGTAAAATGGGGATAACAGTAACTTTAATAATAACAATACATTAATAATAATTATTACTACTTAGGATTGTTGTGAAGATTAAATAAAATAATGCATGCAAAGCTTTTAATAGAAAGACTGGCCTATTAAAGAAATCTCCATAGATATCCCAATTATTAAAACTTTGGGGCTGTAGCCAGAAGCCAAGAATGAGATCAGCCATTTTAGCTGACTGACTTTTTTGTGTTTAGTTATTAGGAAGATTTGAATAAACTATGGGTCAAATTGCTACCCTCAAACTCAATAATATTATGATCTAATATTTTTGTAGTCATTTCAAGTATTTTCCTAGGTTCTTGAATCAAAATATTTTCTTAGGAGTGGTCAACAGAAGAAGAGAGAAAATAGGTGAGAATTTTAAAACAAAAGAGAACCAGAGAAGGTTATTATTATTATGTAACTTTAAATAAAAGCAGTGGTTTTAAGGGAAACCAATTGAGGAACTTTTACTTCCACATTTTTTTGAATAAAAAGTGGTTTTTATAAAGAAATGCACACCATTAGGAATTGTATTTGTAAACCATTTTCTTTTAAAAACCAATCTCAGAATACCTTTTCTAGCATGTAATTCTCCTACTGTCTTCCTAAATTAGGAGACACAGGTAACTGCCCATTATAAAAATGAAAGAACCAAAGGGTAAGATAAAAGTGGCATCTTGCTCAGTTCTCAGCTTCCGAGTTTGAGAACTGGAGTGTAAACTTAGTGGGCTTTTCCTCAGTTTGTCACTGAAAGGGCAGTTATTTGGGTAATTCTCTGTTACTCTTTGGCGTTAGGGGCCTGTACTCCAGCTGCTCCTCTGGTTATTTCTTCAAGTTAGCAGAATGTGAAGGCCCAAGTGAGACACGTTTCTGGTTTGGCTTCTGGCTACTTCATTAAACAGCAGTGTAGCCACCAGACCTGAGGAGAGGAGCAGAGGCGGGAGATTCCAAGATAATTCTAATTTGACTAAAGGTGATAGATGCTCCTTAGGCAAAGCCACTGCGATGGGGATCTAAGACCAAATTCTTTTGGTTGAAGGAAGAATTTAAAGAATATTTGCTATATGGTATAAGTACTAAATTTTAGAAAAGGATATTTCTATAGAGACATGACTTACTCTTAAAGCTTTTTAACCTGCAGAAATTCTATCCCTTGGTATAATGAAGAAACTGTACCATTCCCTGAAAGAGCTGAGAATTTTATGAGGAGAGGGTATTTCTCTATATTAAACTGGCCTAGCTACATTCAGCCTTTAACAAGGTGTTTTATATTTACTGCCTTTTTTTTTTCGCTTAATGAATTTTATTTCCATTATAGGTATACAAAAATCATCACAAGTCAATTTGATAGCATTTGCGTCCCAAGCCCTCAGTGCATCCCCCCACCCCCCAGATTGTCTTATTTGAAAAACCAAAGGTTTTCCAAAGTCTGTGCGTCATTGTCTGTTCTGCAAAGTTGATTGTGTCTTTTTAGTTTCCACATGTAAGTGGTAGCATTGGGTGTTGCTGTCTAATTGACTGGTTTCACTTTGCATGATAATTTCTAGGTCCATCCATGTTGCTATAAATGTTGTTATTTGGTTCCTTTTAATGGCTGAGTAATATTCCATTGTGTGTATATACCATATCTTCCTTACCCACTCGTCTGTCGATGGGCATTTACGTTGTTTCCATGACCTGGCTATTGCATAGAATGCTGCAATGAACACTGGAGTGCATGTGTCTTTTCGAGTCATGGTTTCCTCTGGATAGTTGCCCAGGAGTGGGATTGCTGGATCAAATGGTAATTCTATTTTGAGTTTTCTGAGGAATCTCCATACTGTTTTCCACAGTGGTTGCACCAGTCTGCATTCCCACCAGCAGTGCAATAGAGATCCTCTTTCTCCACACCCTCCCCAGCACTTATTGTTTGTAGACTTTTGGATGATGGCCATTCTGGTTGGTGCAAGGTGGTACCTCATAGTGGTTTTGATTTGCATTTCTCTAATGAGGAGCGATGTTGAACACCTTTTCATGTGTTTATCTGCCATCTGCATGTCTTCTTTGGAGAATTGTCTGCCCAGATCCTCCACCCATTTTTTGATGGAGTTGTTTGTTTTTTTGGTATTGAGCTGTAGGAGGTGTTTGTAAACCCTAGAGATTAATCCCCTGTCAGTCAATTCATTTGCAAATATCTTTTCTTAACCTCAGCCTGGAACAGGCATGCATGGAGGAACAGATTTTGGTGATTTTCTTTATTATATACATATACAACTTCATAGGAAGAACAAACTCAGATATTCCATTTTTTGCAATCAGTCTCATTCAGATTGTCATAATTTTTAGTATATACATATAAAATTTCACACAGTTAAAACCTGTATATCTATGGTATGAGTTTTGTTTAAGATTATTACATATTTATAATTCAGTTTATTGACTTAGTCCACAAACAGGTCTTGGGAGAAAATCTGAAATCCAGTAAAATAAATGCTGGGCAGAGAGTAAGAAAATCTGGATACGAATCTCAGCTTTGCTCTTCACTAGCTTTGTGACCCACGGCGACTTCTTTTACTTTCATGGGCTTTTCATTTGGCTCCTATAGGTTGGGGGTAATTCTTACCTAAAAGAGTAATCGAGGAAGTGATGGGGAGAATAAAATGAGATAATGTGAAAACACCCAGCATAGAGTAGATATGCTTATATTTCTCCCCTATTTTTTCTCCATTATCTAATTAGGCCTTAGATTTCTAGACCAATCCCTGATGGACATTTTGGGATATTTCTGATTTCTTTTGCTTGGATGACAAGCAGTCTAGCAGTCTCTTTCTCTCTTCATGTGTGTATTTATGTTTATATGTATAGTTTCTTGGGTTAATATTAAAAAGTAGTCTCATATTATTAGAATACTAATACATGTTGCTTTTTTTTTTTTTTTAAGGGCTGCACCTGTGGCATATGGAGAGTCCCAGGCTAGGGGTCTAACAGGAGCCGTAGCTTCCAGCCTGCAGCACAGCCACAGCAACGTGGGATCAGAGCCATGTCTGCAACCTGCATCACAGCTCACGGCAACACTGGATCCTTAACCCACTGAGCAGAGCCATGGATTGAACCTGCATCCTCGTGGATCCTGGTCAGATTTGTTTCCACTGCGCCACAGTGGGCACTCCACATATTGCCTTTTGATTGGGTTTATGGAGCATCCGGTGGATGTGTGTTCTACTGTTGTAACAGCCCTGTGAGGGACACTGTTATACGTGGTGGATATGTGTTTTGAAGAGAAATATTCAAAGTGCCCTTTCCTTCAGAAACTCCTGGAACCCTAAAAGGAGGAGAGGAGGTTGAGGCCCCCTCTCTGGTAAAGCTGGAGCTGATCTCAGCCTTATAGGAGACAGTTGTTCAGTCCTGACTCCCCTCAGGTCACAGGTCATGCATAAAGGGGACTTCCTTAAGGGGTTCACTCCTTTAAAAACATGCACATAAACCAACTGCTGGAAAACTTCCTTTGATAAAACAGCACACTGGATTCTAGGCAGCCTACTGATAAAGCATTAGGGCAGGATGATCTAATTTTTCATTAGGACACGGTCATCCTGGAGTTCCCACTGTGGCTCAGCAAGTTAAGGACCCAGTGTTGTCTCTGTGAGGAAACAGGTTAGGTCTGTGGCCTCTCTCAGTGGTTTAAGGGTCTGACATTGCCATAAGCTATGTTGTAGGTTGCAAATGCGGCTTGGATCTGGTGTGGGTGTGGCCATGGTTTGGGCCTGAAGTTTCAGTTCCAATTTGACACCTTACCTGGGTACTTCCATGTGCCACAGGTACAGCAGTAAAAAGAAAAAAAAAAGAAAAGGCAGCCATCCTAACCCATATGCATTGGTTGAAACTTTCCTAGAGCAGATTTTAAAGTGGAAACAGAAACGCTGCAGTTAGACTGTCTTCCATGTAGAAAGTAGACTCTTTAAAACGTGTCTCTGGAAATCCCTTAAGGAAGGGAAAACTGTTAATTGGTGAGATATCCTGAAAGAAAATGAATGGGAATTCTGGGAAGGTGAGCTGTTGGTAGTTATGGATCAAAATAGTGATAGCATAAGTGAAGTGTTGATGAGGTAAGAACACTTAGGCTCCTTAATGTCAGGATTCATGGCTTCTCATTTTTAAAGCAACACATTAATAATTTTGAGTTCCCATTGTGTTTTCTCAAAAGACTCTCTTCTTTTTCTTTAGGCTAGGTGTGGGGGTGGACTGTACTGGAAGCATGTGGAAGTTCCCGGGCCAGGAAATGAACCTGCACCACACACCACAGTAGTGAGCTGCTGCAGTGACAGTGCCAGATCCTTAGCCTGCTAAACCACAAGGAAACTGAAACAAAACAAACAAAACCCCTCATTTTAATTAGCTTCCTTTTACAGTCAAGAATATGAAAGCTCCTTACTGGAGGAGTGTTTTGGCGGCAAACAGAGCTAAGAGAGCATGGTGGGTTTTACTATAAGCTGTTACTTATTATTCAAAATGAAGAGTTGAGTTTTCCACTTTCTCAGATTTAAAGAAAAGTATTTGTTCTTTTTAGGAACTTTGCCTCTTTAAATTTGGTATATGAGGGAATTTATTTTCTCTTTTTAGCTGTAAGTTTAGCTAACCTCAAAATTTTCCTCTAACTTTCCCTGGCCCTATTTGAGTAGATTGGGAAGAGAATTCATAAGGCTGGCTGATTTAGCCAAACCTGGTCAGAACCAGTATAAACTGGTATGGATGGTATAGCATGCAGATGAGAGAGCCCAAAATCTCCTCTTGCCCGGTCTCTTGGTCTAGGGTAGGGTTTCCCAGTCTTGGCACTATTGATATTTTAGGCCATAAGTCTTTGTTGTGAGTGTCCTGTGCATTGTAGGGTGTTTAGCAGCATCCCTGGCTTCTGCTCACTAGATTCAGTAGCAGCCCACCCCCTCATTACTCCCCAGTGTGATAACCAAAAATGTCTCTAGACGTTTGCCCCCTGGGGAAGGGAGTGTGCAAAATCATTCCCCATTAAGAACCACTGACTTGGAAAATTCTACAGTGAGTAGAACTATTTTAGGGCAGACATCAGGTTTTTATTCACTCTACTTTGTAGTAGCCTGAGTGTCCCCTATGGTGGGTACAAGCCTAGAAAGCATTCCTAGAGTTGATCGGTACCTACTAGAATGCTTTTACCTAGGACCAGGCCATTTTGGGAAGCTGTTTTGTCTTAAATAGGATTTCCTGAAGAAGTATGTGTATGAAGAATAAACACACCTAAAGGTTTTAGTGGGGTCCTGGCTGGAGGGATGAGAAAGAGAGAGAGGGGAAGGTAAAGACTAGATGTGGGGTAGTGGTCTTCCTTGGTCTCAGTGCGTGCCTCCCAGTAGTTGTATGCTTCTCTTCCCTAAACTCTCCAACTTCTTTGAAAGTTGACCTTAAGCTCTCAGACTTCACCATCTGTTTCCTTTCCTTTTGGTAGTCTTCTGCAGGCCTCTGGGTCATTCTCCCTGATTCTTGTTTCACTCTTCTCCCTGCAATACTACTTCTTTCACTATCCTGACCTCTCATTTTGACTCATGTCATCACAACCTTCTTGATACGTTTATTTTAGGAAACTTTGATCTCTTAGTTCTCCTAAAACCTCTGTTTTCTTGGCTAGATTCTCTTCATCTTCCTTACTTCCCAAATTTGAAGTGTCCCCTGGCCTGTCCTAAGTCTTCTATTTCCATCTATAACTCTGGGTGGCTACATTCAGACTCAGAGTTTTAAATGCCATCTAAAAGCTGACAAACTTTTAAGTGTTTATTATGTTTTGTTATGTTAATTGTTATGTTTTAAGTGTTTATTACGTTCTAGTCATTATTTTAAGTGCTTTACAAATATAAATCACTTAACTTCATAACAACCCTTGACATAGGTGTTTATTCAAGTTTACGTAGCTAAAGAGTGTTTCTGATAATGTGATCTTTCAGTCACCTGCACAGAAATATCCAAGGTGCTAGTTGAGCTTCATAGGGTTGGTATAGGAATTAAATGGAGTAATCCATACAAAGCACTTGTCATAGGACTTCATGAATAATAAGTACTCAGTGCTGCTATTCTTATCAGTATTGTCTAAGATATATTAAGTGAAAAAGAAAGTAAATATTAGGTATAGTTTGATTCTCTTTTTTTTTCAATTAATAGTAAATGCCAGTATCAACCAGGTGTTCTCAAACTTTTTGGTCTCAGAATTCCTTTAAATTTACTAAGGCCCTCAAACCTTTTGTTTGAGTGGGTTTATCTATTGATATTTACCATTTTCAAAACTAAAACTGAAACTTAACTATATCCACAAAGACTCTCTTTGCAAATAAGGTCACTTTCATAGGAACCAACAGTTAGGACTTCTTCATTTTTTTTTTCTTGGAGGACATGATTTAATCCATAACACCAGGTTATATATAAAAGCAAAATATAGCTACTATGTGAATACTTTCTAAATTTCACTACTTGGATTAGTGGAAGGCATGTTTTATATGCCTTTGGCCACATTAAACCCTTTCTTAGCCTAGCTGGTAAAGGTTTTAACTGCTAAACCTCCTTTTGTTCTTAGGGCTCTTTATAAAAAAATAATCAGAGGAAACTGCAGTTACCTCATCCATGTACTTGTATCCTTCTTGCATTTTCAGTGTCATCTCTATGATTCCCAGTTGAGAACTGGAGAGTTTTCTATTCTCATCATATAAATTACATAGTGAGTATTACTGTGTGCCAGAAGATTTGCTAAGAAGTTTGCATATACCATCTCGTTTAATTCACATACACCATGGGGGTCCTATTAAATTGCAAAAATAATTTGTACTCATTGTAAAGGGTCAAAGAAAAAGGAAGTTGTGATGTCTCCCCCACTCCCACAGTGTCGTCTCACCGAGGTAACCAATGTTCATGATCCAGTGTACATCTTTCCATCCCCTTTTCTTTGCTCCTATACTCATCGGATCATGTAAGGATTTTGAGCAGTTAATGTGTATCTTTACCAAGTTTCCATATGAAAATTAAGCCTGCATAGGGACACTCAATTTCTGAACTTTTTCCTTGGGGGCTCCCTCACTAAAGAAAACATTCAAGTTTTGAGATAATAATATAGTGCCATAACCCCTGACTTCTTTTTTTTCACAATTATTTTATTCCTGTTCCCAATTTTTATCTAAAATCACTTATTCAGGTGATCCCTTTGTTAAGGAGAGATCAGGGCCACTGAACAGAGAGAGATAGTTCTTTTGAGTCAAAGTTTAAAAGCATACAAAAGGATAAATGAAGCTCATTAGATTTTGAGCTTCTTGAATGCTGGTGTATTTGTTTTTCTTATGTGTCCCTCCTAGCATGCTGCACGGTATCTTGTAGACAGACAATCAATAAAACATTTGAGTTGGTGAATCAGAGCTGTGGTGTACAAGTTCCCAGCTAGTGCTTTGTACCTGAGACCCTTGATTCCTAGCTCTTGTTGATTAAGACACTTCAGTGTAGGAGTTCCTGCCATGATGCAGTGGGTTAAGGATCTGGAATTGTTTCTGCAGTGGCTGTAGTTGCTGCTGAGGTGAGGGTTCAGTCCCTGGCCTGGGAACTTCCATATGCCATGGGTGAGATTAAAAAAAATATATATATACCACAAACCAAAAAAGCCCACCTTTTTGTTAGTGGTTTAATTCTACTGATTTTCTACATTTCTTAAAAGTGATAACATTTATAAATGCATGTAAGTTAAACTTAGTTCTATTTAGAAAATTTTTATAGATGTTGATTATATATCATTCCTTTTAGGTCATTAAAGGTATCCTAAGGTGTGTGAAATTGACCTTTGAGAAATAATTTAATAGTTTTAATAGCAAGAGAACGCCCTTCAAATGACTTGTGAAGAGGAGCACTTCTAATGAAAGCACACTTTAGAAAAAGCACACACCTCTGGGATTAATCAAAGTCTTTGGAACATTAAGAACTATTGATATGTGATTTTTTTCATGCTAATGTTCATGAAGAAAAATCTTCATGACATTAGTGATTTGTAAGAAAGGATTTGTTTAAAAAAATTTAGGGAATAGTCGGTAACAGAAATTATGTTTTTATTGCATAGATAAAGATATTTTTATGAGTAGTATTCTAAATGAATATTTTTGGGTTAATTTCTATTCCCTTTTATCTCCTTTTCCTTATGCTCAAATCCTCTGGTTTCATTCCTTTCTCCCCTCCACCTTTCCATTCCACAGGTCACATTATTTCCCTTTTATCAATATTTCTTTTTTTCCCCCTTAAAATTGTCTTGGATTACTATAAATAACTTGGTTGATTTAGACGATGTTGATTGTTGGAGTTCCCATTGTGGCTTAATGGGTTAATAACCTGACTAGTATCCATGAGGCTGCAGGTTCAATTTCTGGTCTTTCTCAGTGGGTTAAGGATCTGGTGTTGCTACAAGCTGTGGCATAAGTTGCAGATGTGTTGCTGTGGCATAGGCTGGCAGCTGCAGCTCCAATCCCACCCCTAGCCCAGGAACATCCATGTGCCACAGGTGCAGCTGTAAAAGGGTGAAAGGAAAAAAAAGATGTTGATTGTTGAAAGAAGTCAAGTACTATTATGAGGGCATAGGGCATGAGAAGAGTAGCATTTTAATACATTCAGGCAATCAAGTATCACCTGGACACATTTTCAAGCTTTTAAGACAACCATATATATCCCTTGAACTAAAAGAGGTCAATCAGGAAGGCTCTTATATTAATCTTGGCAAGAGATGATGGTGGCTCAGGCCAGAGTGGTAGCAGAGGAGATGTGAGAAGTGGTTAGATTCTAGATAAATTTTGAAAGTAGGACCAGCAGAATTTGCTAATCTATCAATGTATAGTGTCAAAAAAAGAGAGAAGTCAAGGATGGTTCTAAGACTTTTGCCTTGGAAGGAGAGGAGTTCCTCTTAGCTAAGATGTGGAAAAATGAAGGTGGTCAGCTTTTTGTCTTGCTCAAATTTTTCTCTTTTTTGGTCATGCCTGGTAGTTTCCAGGCCAGGGATCAAACCCATGCTACAGCAACAACCCAAGCCACAGCAGTGGTAACACTGGGTTCTTAACCCATTGAGCCAAGGAGGAACTCCTGGAACAGGTTTTAGGGGAAAGGTTAAGAGTTCAGTTTTGAACATGCTGTATTTGAGAGAGTGTGTTACTCATTTTTGTCATATATACTGGCTTCTTGATCCTTTGTGGATCGTAACAAATTGTTGCTTTGTTGAGGTGAGGAAACAGTTAAATAGAGGAAAAATAATGGGACCTCTGAGTTTGATGGAATCACTTCTAAAATGTAGATAATGAGGAACTCCCATTATAGTACCACTTATTTAAAAAAGCCTAGAAAGGTAAAATCTAATTGATTTTAGAGAGACTGACTCCAGTATTGCAGAATACATATTTCAGTGTGTGTTTAACTTACCTGTCTGTAGATTTTCTTTTTCTTACTGTTTTCCCCCAACGTTATTTTCCAGGTCTGTCCATTTTTACTTCATGTACTTCTAGTGTATATTTGCAGTTTCTAACTGCTGCGTCATATTCCCTATTACTCTCCTACTCCATTTTACCTAACCTTTCCCCAAGTGAAAGACCCCCACATCGCCTCCAACTTCCCATTATCACAGCAGTGCTGCCGTGAATATTCTTCTTATAGACATGAGAGAAGCTTTCACTAGGGTGTATACCCAAGAGTGGGATTGCTGGATGTTAGGCATGTGAATGTTTGATTTCAGCATGTCCTGCCAGTACACTTCCCAGAATAGCTGCCTGTGATTGTTTAAATTCTCATCAGCAATACATGACTACGCCCATATATCTCAAGACTAGGCTGTTTTAAGCACTATGTATGTTATATGTATTTCAAATTGATTGTAGATAACTTTTTATAATATTATTTCATAATTTTAAAAATTCTGTATCTGTAGTTTTTTCCCCTTTTTCATTTTATATTCTTTTTATTTGCCTCATTTTACTTTTTTTCCTGATTAGTCTAGACTGAAGTGTGTCTTTTTTATTAATCTTTCCAAAAGAACTAGGATTTGGTTTTGTTTGTTTTCTCAACATTTTTGTCTTTATTCCAGTTCTTCTGTCCACATTTGTTCTATTTTATTTCTCCTCCTTCTCTTCCTTTCCCTCCCTCATCCTCTGTGTTTGGTACCTTTTTACCAGTTTCTTAGGTTGAACACTTAACTCCATTTGATTCTAGATATTCCTTTATTCCCTTAAAATTTCATCTTGTTCCGTATAGTATGTTTTTAGCCCCTTGTCACTGATTTATAATTTTTTTACATTATGTTTAGAGAACATGGACCATAGGATATTGATTTGGGGAAAATTTAATGGAGGCCTTCTCTAAGGCCTAATACGTGGTCAGTTATTATAAATATTATATCTGTTTGAAATGAGTATGTTTCTATTGGTTACAAAAATAACCATGTTATTCAAATCCTCTGTATCTTACCTTATTTTGTCTGGATGCACCATCAGTTTCTGAGAGGGATATGATAGGGTATTAATTTCTAATTGTTTACCTGCTTTTTTCCATTATCAGTTAATATGTAGATTTTGCTGTATATATTTTGAGACTATATTGTTAAATACATTTATATTGATAATTATTCTGTATTGATTTTCTTTTTAACTTGTAATACGATGTGCTGCTCCAGCTTTTTTGGATTTGTGTTTGCTTTGTGTATTTATTACTATATTTTATAACCAAGTTTTCTGTAACTTTTTGATGAGCCATTTGGATCTGTAAAATTTTTGCTGAATATTGTCTTTATTCAAATTTAACTAAGTTTTATTCAGGTTTTGTATTTTAGTTGGTATGTTTTTCCTGTTTGTGTTTATTGTCATTGTTACCCTGTTTAGAGTCATTTCTCTATCTTTCATATTTTGTATGTGTCATACTTTACCTCTTCCTTTCTTTTCTTCCATTGAATAGATTTTATGGTTCAGTATTTAAATTTTTTTTATTATTCTTATAGTCCTTACTGACTAATCCATTCTTACATTTAATGCTTCTTGTTCAGCCTTTAAGCTTATTAATAGCTATGTCTTTTTCCCAAATGCTGCAGTTAACTTAGGCTGTGCCTATTAACCCTCTCTAGCTCACACAAAAACCAAGGAAAGTTGTAAGCAGCTTTTTCTTCTGTGAGATGTTCAGACTGATGCCCGAGTCTCTGCTGGCTTGGCCAGGATGCTTCTTTGACCAGGAGCCAGTGCAGGTATTGATTTCCAGAGAGGTGATTACTGGAAACAGACATTTTGGCTGACCTGGGCCAGAAGGAACAGAAACTATAAAACAGACAAAGCCAGAAGTGCATGTGATGATCAGGGAGGCCAGTTGAGTTGTATCTCTTGGGTTTCCTTTTTAAATAGTCAGTACAAAAGCATTGGATATATTTTCTTCCTAGACAGTTGTCTATCCCACTTGTTAAGAGCAGATACTCTGATAATCTTCTCTGTCTCCATGAGCTTGGAGACAATGCCTTTATGAGTCAAGAGTGTACTGGTACACAAGGCTACTTTCTGAGACCTGAGTCTCATTGAGTCTTCTGAATGCAGGCATAGTCTCTAGTAGGGCATCTTGCTATACTCTTCCATTAGAAAAAAATTATTGCATGAGTATAGTAAAAGTAGTTACCACATCTTTTTCTACTCCCAAATACCCTGGACTCCTCTCTTTGCTTCACCTTCCACATTCAGTTAATGTGTACAAGTCCAGTTGGCTCTATGGCCAAAATGTGTACACAGTCTGTTCACCTCTTTTCAACTACGCTGCTGTTATACACATTCAGGTCACCATTATCTTTCATCTGTACTATGCAGTTGTCTCTAGGCTTCTGCTCTTGTCCTTCTAGAGTCCCTTCTGCAGAAAGTAACCAAGTAACTTTTAAAAACTCAAAATGTAACTTATCACTTCCTTGCTTAACAGCCTTCAATGATGTACCATTATTTACATTTAAAGTACAAATGCTTTACATGGCCTGCAAGACTCTTCACCATCTGCTCGTCCTTATTCTTCCAGACTTTTTGAGTATACCGGGCTTGCTTGTTCCTTCTTTGGGGCCTTTACAAATATATTTTCTCTTTGCTGGAAATACTCTCTTCCAGATCCTCACTTGGCTAGTCATTTAAGTTCAGCTAAAACATCACATTTAAAGGCCTTTCCATGATACCAGCTGAAGGAGCTCAACGCACACTCAGGTGTTTACAAACACACACATTCATACTCACACACCCTATCATTCTCAGTCATATTACTGTTGAATTTTTATTGCCCTTTCACGTTTGAAATCATCTCATTTATTTATTTGTTTACTTTTTTGTTGTCTATGTCCCTCATCTTCTCTAGAAAGTAACTCCACAAGGGCAGGAACTTCATCCTGTTCCCTGACACATGATAGCCACTCATTTAATTTTTGTTGAATGAATGGATAGATGAATGGATGCCTAAGTGGTGAGTAGACAGGCTCGCTTCCCAACCACATCCCACCAAATGCAAAAACAAGAGGACTTGACTGAGATCTTACAACCCCCACATTACAAGCTCTTTCCCACCCCGAACAGATACTCAGTTTCTTTAGTGAGCACTTGTCTGATTACAGGTTAGGCAGTCGTTTCATCTCCATTAAACTCAGGGGAATATGAGAAGGGCTAGTCAGCTCAACTGTTGTGTGGTCAGGTGTTTAGTCATGTATAGTTACAGCAGGTGACCTACTACTGCTCTCTGTCTCTGCTGACTCCAAATCTGGAGCTTCTCTGCATCTTCTCTTAGAAGAACAGCTGTGACTTCCTCTGCTTCCTCTGCTGTAGTTTAATGAAGACCTATTTGCAGTTTGTCTTGGAGAAATTTGTTAGATTCTCTTATTCGATGACTGAGAGTCATTCCTCCCACCGCCTATGCTGTTTTCATCACAGGCATGGGTTTGTCTCCTTTTCTACCACTCTTCCATCATTTCAGTAGATTTGTGGGAGAGAGAGTATGTAGATATGTTTGTTCAGTCTTCAGCCTCAATTTATAAGTCCTTTGCCTGAGTTCTTTTACTGCGGTGATGTGGGATGTATGATGACTTCTGAAGCAGAACTGGAGTTTATATGTTAATAAATGACTCTGTCTGTTTCTCCAATACATCCCTGACTGAAGACAGGGAGATTTATTTAACCCTTTCTCTAAAGAAGTAAGAGTTTGTTTTATGTTGTTGCTTCTGAACACATATCCCTTCCAGAAGAAGAGAAATGCCACTCCTGTTTTGTATAGTTTCTTTTTAAAACTGTGCCTTATATCCTACGGTAATGAAGAGACATCCAGATGCTCTGGGTTTAATTTAATGGGTCCTGGTAGAACAACCCCAAGTTGATTCTAGGCCCAGTTTGAGAGATTTAAGAGGTAGAGTTGAGAGATGTTGGAGACTAATTGAATAGGATTTGTTTGGTATTTGTTTTTATTTTCAGGACATCAGGTGTTGTATGAAGGAGAGAACAATAAGAGGTCATGGATGATTTCTTGATTTCTTTCTTGGAAAGCTGGCGAGATGGTGTGCCATCCAGGAGACTGAGATTGTAGTATTAGTAGTTGGTTTTATGGGTGGATGGAGACGATAGATAGAATTACTTCAATTATAGATATGCTATTTTGCAATACTTGCAGGTCAGCCAGATGGAAATACCTAGTAGATTTTGGCGTATATAGACCTTAAGCTCAGGAGAGAGACCTGGGCTGGAGGAAGTTCTGGCAGTGGTCAGCATGGAAGGTGATTAAAACCGAAAATGAGTATGAGATCATATAGGGAAGGGTGAATGAAATAAAAAAATTAAAAAGAGGATTGAAGGAGAGTGCAGAATAGTTTGATCCAAGGCTTGAAAAGAAGTGACCAGTGAAATAAGAAGAAAATCTCGGAGAATAAATATTATGCTATGAAAACCACAGCAAGAGAGGAAATTGAATATGAGATTTAAACAGTTCTTAGTGCAGTACTTATAGCACACTAGGTATCTAATAAATGTTTGTTATGGATAAAATATTTGTTGCATTTTACTCCAAAGAAGTGGTTGGTAATTTGGCAAAAGCAAGATCAATGGGATATAAAGGTTATAAAATATACTGCATTGCATTGGCTACTGAATGTGAGATAATGTGTCTCCTAGAGGCAACACTTTCACTAAGCTCATGTATAAAAGGTAAAGAGAGGTGATGGTACCTAGAAAGGAAATGTAAGTAGTAGAAGATTTGAGCATGTTCAGATGATGGTGGAAAAAGACTGAGAAGAAAGGCAAAAGTTGAACCTATAAGCAAAGAGAGGAGGTCACTTGTACAGTGAGGCCCCGAGGAGTGCCTCGTGATGAGTTCCTTGAGCACTGGAGGGGAGGCTGGCTGAAGGAATACGCGTGGCTGATAGGCGTACATTGGTGGATCCACACGTAGATGGAAGTTGTAGCAGAGGCATAGGACTGAAGAATCGAAGGGGGTCCTGCCTGTTGGTTTTTGGTTTTTTTTGATTATTGGATGATAAGATCTTCTGCTAAGAGTTCATTAGGAGGAGCTGGGTTAGAAGTAAGAAGAGAGTGGTAGAATGGGAGAGAGGTCACCAGGGAAATACTGAGGATTACTAGGCAGTATCAGGCCAAAAGAGGTTGGAGGTCATTATGTTTTAGTCATTCCTCCAAACCTCAAAGTTATGTCCTTTAGCCTGAATGTGGGGGCAGAATTTGACATGTGGGTTGATCAGAGGTCAGATGTTGTTGGGTGAGTGAAATGAAAATACAAGAAAGTCTGGAACTTGAGGGATTGTCAAGGAAGTGGTAAGGAGATCAGCCATGGGCTCTAGGTCAGAGAGAGGAGGTGGGAGGGAAGAAGGGGTGATGGATTCATTTTTTTTCTAGAAACAAGTATCTACGGAGTACCTAGCAAGGTGCCAGCCCCAGTTCTAGGCACAAAGTACATAGTGGACAACAAGACAAAAAACAGTTACAACTCTAATGGGACAGTTTGATGAGGAGAGGGGACATGATGATAAAGGCAGTTATAGACTATGGTAAATGCTAAAAAGGAAATAATATGCTGCTGTGATAAAGGGCATATTATCACTGTGGGGAGAAGCTAATTTAGATAACTGCTCAAGGAAGCTGTCCCCAGGAGGTAACATTATTGCTGAAGCCTGAAAGGTGAGAGCAAGCCAGCCACTTAACGATTTGGGGGAAGATATTACAGAGGAAGAGCTAATGCAGAGACCCTGAGACTGGAGAGTTTAGCAAGAATGAAAAAGCAGCAAGGTGAGTGAAGGGAAGGTTGGAATGAGGTGAATTTGAGAAGGCAGGTAGGAACTGTGTCTTCCAGGGCTGTGCATGAAATAGTAAGGTGTTTAGTTTTCACTGTTAATACAGTATGTAAAACTTAAGTGTGTGTAAGACAGAGGAAGGAAGTAATGTTACTGATGATTTTGTAAGGTTTCTGGGTACACTGTTGAGAAGGGAGAGCAAGAGAGGAAGCAGGGAATCCAGGTAAGCAGTTACAGTAGTAGTACGGACAAGAGCTGACAAAGGTTTGGAACTGGGGGTTGCAGTGGAGAAGTGAATGGAGTTGAGGCACATTTGGACAGAGAATCAACAGGATTTGACTATTGGCAAATCCTGTTGGCTCTTCCGTTAAAACATATTTGGAACTCTACCACTTCTTACTGTATCTACAGCCATCCTCCTGATCTAAATCATCATAATCTCACATTGGATTATAAGGCCTTCCTTCCAGCTGGCCTTTCTGGCTCCACTCTTGTCCTCTTGTATCTACTTTCCACACAGCAGCTTGGAATGAACCTTTCAGAACATAAATTAGCCCATGTCATTCTTTGGCTCTTATCTCATTCAGAATTTAAATTCTACAAGTGGCCCAGAAGGCTCTATGTAATCCAGCCCTCATTTCTGCTCTGTTTTTACGGCATTCCAGCTATACTGGCTGCCTTCTTGTTTGTTGAACATGCCACCTCAGGATCTTTACTGCTAGAACCCTTCCTTGAAATTCTCCTCTTCCAGTCTCACAACTAGCTCCCCCACCTAGTAATAAACCTGACTAGTACCCATGAGGATGCAGGTTCAATCCCTGGCCCTACTCAGTGGGTTAAGGATCTGGTGTTGCTGTGGCTGTAATGTAGGCTGACAGCTACAGCTCTACTTCGACCCCTAGACTGGGAACTTCCATATAGTGCAGGTGCAGACATAAAAAGAAAAAAAAAAAAAGAAAATCAGTCACTGAATGGTTTGGATGTATAATCAAAGAAAACCCAGGAGTCTGCAGGTTTTTAGCCTGAGCAGCTTTGTGATGGTCATAGCATTTATGAAAAGGGACAACTAGAGAGGAGCAGATTTTTCAGAGTAAAGCAGGGATTCTGTGTTAGCCATATTAAGCTTGAAATGGCCTATTTTATCTTCAGGTATGGATATCAGGAGGATAATTGGATCTGTGTCCAGAATTCAGGGGTGAGGGATTTGAGAATTATCAACATATATGTATGGTTTAAAGCCTTGGTATTAAGTGAGATCATGTATATAGATAGAGAAGAAAGAAGGTTAAGAAGTGAGGCCAGTGGTCCCCAACATTGACAAGCTAGGTAGGAGAGAAGCATCCAGTGGCTTCTGAGAAGTAGCACCTGGAAATACGGAGGAAAACCAGGAGAGTGTGATACAATGGAAGCTAGGAGAAGGAAAAAAATGTGAGTAATTGGTGACCTGAGAATGATAAGGACAAAAAAAAATTAAGTGGACAGGATAAGGCACTAGTGGTCTTAGTGAAACTGAAGAGGAAGTTTAGTGTGAGTAATGGTATAAGGTAACTGGAGATGGGTGCATTCTGGTCGGAGAGTTGCATGTTTTAGATGGGACACATCCAGCTGTCAAGGTCTGGAGTTGGCTATGATTGTGGGTTACTTAATTATAGTAGAGGGACAGTTTTTCCTTAGAGGCAGTGAAACAATTGAGAGTCTAGGATATTAGATGGACTGTAATCATCTACTGGGGATAGGGCTTGCGGTTAAGAGTAAAGACTATGGAGCCAGGTGTCAGAATCTTTAGTGTACAAGGATCTGATACCTGGTAGAAAAAACATGATCAAAGGATGGTGGCAGGTGCTGGAACATTGTGGCATGAGCCTCAGAGGAGCAGAAACTTGCCCCAGGGCTGAGCAGTAAGGGTCTAGATGTGCTTTGGGGAACTGGCAGAAGCCAGCCCTATGTCCTGTCCTGCTGATAGACACAAGTTTTGCGGGGAATTAACAGAAGCAATGAACTCAGGCTCATGTTCTGCAGATAGTTTATGGATGTGTTGGGGAATTTGTGTATCATGGACTCGGATTTCAGGAGGGTAGAGTGGAAAGATCTGTGGAGGAAAATGAACACTGGAAGGCAAAGTGATTACGGAGCAACATGGGGAAGAGTGTCAAAGGTGGAAGTACTGACCTTCTGCCTTTCGCTATAAAAGAATCTTTCATAATAGTTAACTTCCAGCATAACTCTGTTGTGAGATGCCTGCCAGGCTGAGTATTTGTTAACCCTGCCTCAGATAACCAAATGAGTTAATCTTCTGAATAGAGTTATTTACCATTACCCCTGTGAATATGGAAGGGTGTCTGCCAAACACAGTTATTGTGGTTTTGGCCTAAAAAGTCATTTCTGTCGGTAATTGTTGGCCTGTATGTTTAGCTGCTCGTTGAGGCCACTCCTGGAACAGGAGAACAGTGCCATGTCATCACAGAGAGAAGGATGCTTATTGTCCCATTTTCCCTTACCGGGCCTGCTTCCAAGCCATTTGAAATATGCATCAAATTATCCAGATTTGTTCATGATTTCAGGGCTAGGGCACAGCCCTGTTCGAAGCAGTTTAAGATGATAAAGAAAAAGTTTTACTCAAAGTGTTACCTGTCAGTTTTGAGGGTGGTATAAGTCATTCTTCTCCCCCAGACAGGATGAGGCTGACTTCTTCCCTGCCCTCTTCTCCAGCTTCACCTTTGGGGTTCTTAAAACTGCAGTTTATCAGAATTTAGAGTATGGAAATTTTACATATATGAATAACATAGATAAAACAGTGCTATCAGACCCTTTGTTTTGGAAAGGAATGTTCTTAAGATGTCTTCAAGGGAGGTTAAAAAAAAGTCACTGAGGAAAGCAAAGGTTAAAGAAGAGAATCTTTGAAGTTTCCTAAATTCTGGCCGGAGCCGTGTTTGTTTTATCTTTAACTGATTGAGGAACAAACGGAAGAGGAAGTTTTATACTGAAAATATTTTTGTTAGGATCTGTATAAATGCAAAGCTTGTCTCATTCGCTAGACGTTTTTAAGGAAAATTTTCGTGTCTGGAATGAACTGAGCATAATTTCGACAAGAAAAGTAGATAATCCTTTAGGTAACCTTCCAGCACTTTGAGTTTTGGTATCCTCAGAGCAGACTTTGGATGAGTCACCAGCATGACGACAGCTGTTACTTCCCTCTCCAGTTCTCAGTGATGGGTGTATTTACATCCTGTGCTCAGTTCAGTCAAGAAATTAATTAACTGGTGATTTAAATAACTGTCCATGTGTATCATGTATTGGTTATGTTGCTTCACAATAAATGCAGCTGAATATTTTCCTTTAGATAAGCTCCGAAAATGGCATTTTCTTATTAGTATGTGTTTAAGCCTCTTGGAACTGCATTTTGTAGTGGTCTGTGTAAATGTAACTCTCATAGGCTTCTGAGGACATTGGTAAACAATTCTTTTTTTCTTTTCTTGACCCTTAGGGTCAGTAAAAATCAGTGACAAAATAAGAGCCATGCAGTACAGAGTGTCTTTTCTATTTTCTATTTATGCCTTTATTTGAAACTGTAATTAAATAATGTCAGACTTGCAACTATAAGAAAATAGTATCTGCTGGTTGAATATAATACAGGCCAAATTCTATAAACTTTAATTAGTCCAAGCTTGCATTGACCTCAGTAGGAATCTGGCTGAGGATCTCTTTTAATTACCTCTGCCTTAAAATATGTAAGAATTTTCACATTACTTTCCTCATTCAAAGAACAATGCCTGGAGAGCTAAACTAATAAAATGTTTAAATAGATACAAATCAAACTTGAAAGGCTTTAACTGTTGTTTTTGTCTTGTAAATCAGCTGAGAAAAAGCATATAGACTGTAGTTCTAAATTATATCCATAGAGTATTTCAAATCCCGTGAATTAGCTCTCCTTTTTTCCCTCTTGAGCTCATAAATGTTAACCTCAGAAGTGCCTCAAATTCTTCCATTGAAATAAACTTGAACTGACAATAGCCAGATGATGTAAAATTGAAACTGAAACTCTATCCTTGGCCCATCCCATGTTCTTCCCCCTAGGTATTAGAGAAATCGTAGGAGAGCTAGTGTTTTCATTGTACGTGGACTGTAATATTTGGGCAAAACAGGGCATATAAATTTCTTACTGCCAGGAGAAAGCAATTACCAGCACGGAGAAGATAGCCGGCAATAAATAAACAGAACTGTATTAGATAGTTGAATTTAAAGATTTGTTTAGAATGACTGAACTTATAGAAAACAGGCCTTTATATTTATCATATGCCTTCAGTCAAGTTTCTTAGTAGAAACTTGTATCATCAAGCTATTTTTTGTACATCATTTTAAAATAAATAGTAAATTAGGCTATGTTATATTGTGTAGTTAAACCTAGAACCCCAAAAGGAAACATAGCCACACAGAGCAAAACAAATGGCACTTTGAAAATGCAATATACCTGGTGTTGACATTATGCAGGGGTAACAGCTGTCATTCATCACATCCTGCATTCTAAGTGCACTGTGAGCTATGTATTATCCTATCTTGCAGATGAGAAAACCCAGTTTATCTGGTGCTAAGAAACCCCGCTTTTCCTGAATGGGAACCCAGATCTGATTCCAAAGACAGTGGTGCTCTTGACTTTTGTGATGCACCACTTCTCCCATGTTGAACCCTTTCCAGTAGCCCCACTGCCATGTCCAATGCCTTCTTTATTTTGAATCTTTGTGCTTCTGGAGAGGAAGTAGGAAGGAATTTTATGAGAAGAGTTTTCTTGTTAGGTAGTCTCATCAGAGCCTAACCCTATATCCAACCCCAACCCCAATGTTAGCGCTGAGGGTTAGAGGGGGAAGGAATTTATAGTTTATATAACTCTGAAGCATCGTTCAAGATAAAATAAAAATTCTTATAGTTCCTCACACCATATCTGTCAGTGGCCTTACTCTCTGGAACTCAGGTGGAGGAGAATTAAGAAGTGGGACTCTGAGGTGCGGTTCATCTGAGATTAGCAATTATTTTGTCATCATTATAAATTCAAGTACAGTATATTAAAATATATTAGATCATATTGCTTTTTGAGGAAAGTTTCTAAATGTTGTTTAATCAGACATTGGCCTTTTTTAAAATGCTAGCAATACTTTAATACTTTAAGGAGGTACCAAGTCAAATCCCCAAAAGGAAGAAATAATTTTGCTTCAAAAGGCAGTTAGAAAATAGGAAAACAAATTAATGTCTAAATGATGAAAATTGAATTGTTCATGACTTGAAGAATTATAAATGAAAAGTATATCTAATGAGCTTTCTGTGTTTGAGGAAGCGACTTTAAAAATATATTAGAAGTTAATAGTATATTAAAAACAATCTTGCTACCAGAATTAATTATAAATAGTAATAAATAGCAGTAAGTTAATAATTAAGCATTTTTATCATAAAACAATATAAAGCTGTATAAAGCCCCCTGTGTGACTATCATTCACACTATTTACCTCCCCTGAGGCATCAGCAGCTTTATTTTTTTAGTTTGCTTTCATACATTTCCATAATATATAGGCATAAACAATATGTAGAATTGTTTTGTGTGCATAAAAATTTAAATGGTATGTTTTACCGGCTGTTTCTCTGAAATATTTCTAGGAATCTCAAAACTTCTTGATGTTTGTCTACGTCAAGGTATATTAAGGTTGGAGTTCCCTGGTGGCTCAGTGGGTTGAGAATCCAGTGTTGCAACTGCAGTGTACTGCTGTGGCACAGGTTCAATCCCTGGCCCGGGAATCTCCACATTTTAAGGGCATGGCCCCCCCAGGAAAATGTATATTAAGTTTAACTCATTCCTTCTGCCTACTGAATAGCAGTTTGTCATGAGTATACCCATTTGATCTGTCCGTTCTACTGTTTATGACAGTGCTTCTCATTCTGTGTGAATAACTCAGTATGTGACTCCTCAGAAACATGTATGAATGGCCTCCAGGAACAGAGCCGGAAGAAGTGTTGGGCTGTAGAGTAGGCCTTTTTCCATTTTACTTTGGTCTGCCAAACCAGCTGTGTGTAAGAGATGCCATGTTTTTCAAATGTTATATCACTATGAAACTCATTTTATTAAGACTTTTTGTTTTTTGAAACTTATTCCTGTTAACTAGGGGTTGGCAATTTAAGGCCTGTGGGCTGACTCTGGTCTTCTGCATATTTTTGAAAGTTTAAGTTTTATTGGAGCCTATACTCCCTCATTCGTTTATGTACTGTTCATGGCTGCTTTCATCCTATAATGTCAGAGTTGAGTAGTCACAACAGAGACCATATGGCTTACAAAGCCTAAAATAGTTATTCTCTGGTTCTTTTTTTTGGGGGGGGGGGTTAGCACCCATGGCATCTGGAGGTTCCCAGGCTAGGGGTCAAATCGGAACTGTAGCCACTGGCCTACACCACAGCCACAGTAATGTGGGATCTGAGCTATGTCTGTGACCTGCACCACAGCTCACAGCAATGCCAGATCCTTAACCAACTGAGCGAGGCCAGGGATTGAACCTGCATCCTCATGGGTACTAGTCAGATTTGTTTCTGCTGAGCCATGACAGGAACTCCCTACTCTCTGGTTCTTTATGGGAAAAAATTGCTGATCTCTGAAATTATGGTATTGTCACTCTATTTACTCTTTTGCTTTTAAATTATCTAATATTCAGCTACATAAATAAATAAATGATTTCAGAGTGTGATAGAATGGTGATGTGAGTGAGGTGATGACTACTAGATCATAGAGAGAGTCTGGGAAGATGCCCTATGAGCTAAGACCCAGGAGATAAGAAAACCAAGGCTCAGAGAAGTTATGTAATTTGTATAAAGTCACACAGGTAATAAGTGGTAGAAGTGACATTTAAACTCAGAAATAACTCCAAACATAGAGGGCCCTTTCCTCTGTAATACAACTGTCTTCATATATTCGTGCTAACACTATACCAGGCAGATAGGTAAAGTGTTCTGGCAGAGAAGCATAAGCAAAGGTTTAGTTCGCCTGGACTTGGCAGGCCAGAGACAGGGTTCTGATGTGTTGAAATTTGGAATTGATACTGATGACTGGGTTTGAATCATAGTCCCGGCACTAACTTGGCTGAATCACTTAAATTTGCAGCCTTCATTGTTTTTTGGTAGGGCGGGGGTGGGAAGGGAGCTGTCTGTAAACTGAGGAGGGTGTTTGGAAGATCTCCTTGGGCTCTTCTGGCTCTCACTTTCTATGATGCTGTGACTTTAGGAGGTGGCATTTGATCTGGGCTTTGGAGGGTGGGGTGATTTTGACAGGCTGCCTTGTAAATGAAGGGAAAAGGTATTCCAGGTGGTGAGTAAAAACACAGTGGCTAGTAACCATAGGAAGAATTCTAGGGATGGTGTATAATGGTCCGGCCTGACAAGGCTAGAATTTAGTCCTGTAGAAGACAGGGGAGGCAGGGGGCATCTGGCACTGAGCTAAGGAAGGGCCTGAAATCATGCTTAGGAGTTGGGATGTTTTTTCCTTGGAATTAGAAGATTTAAAATGTCCTCTGTCTTTTCTTGAGCATCCGTGTCCAGAGACTGGCCCCTCTCTCTATGAACAGTTCCAGTGAGGGAGACATCTATAAATGATCAATTTTATTTTTAGACAGCTCCAAATATAAGAAAATTCTTCTTTACATTGAGTCAAAGCTTATGGGATCTATCTATACCTTTTCCAAGATGTAGGTAATGGAAAATCATTGGAAGATTTTAAAATAGAGGAACATGTTCAGGGATATGTGACCCAAGGGCTTGAAGTAAGCCTGAAGCAGCACACATATGATATGTACCCCAAAGGAAGAGTACTTTTAAAAGCCTCTAAAAAGCATTCCATTCATCAGATATGTATGTATTGAACACCTATGATAAGTCAGGCAGTGACCAAAAACAGTGATAACATAGTTTCTGCTCTCACATTCTTCCCAGGCTCATGGGGTCTAAGATGGAACAGTAGACCGTTGTGACAAGGACTCTGGGAATTTGAGGCAGGAGTACTTAATCTGGAAGATGAAAGATAAGAGGTCAGAAGTCAGGGGGAAGTCAGGTAAGGATTCCTGGAAGTTGAGGACCTGGCCAGATTGACCCAAGAGGCCAAAGGGAGAGCATGGAGGAAGAGGGGGTGTGGAGTAGAAACATGAGTGAATGTGGCCTGTGTAAAGAACTGAAAGCCATTCTGTGGTGAGATATGGAGTGTGTGTGTGTGTGTCTAATGAATGGCTAAAAGTGAGGCTGGCCCAGTAAACATGGACTGGTCATGAGAGGCTATGTTTGCCATGGTAAAGAATTTATATCCTGAATTTGATGAGAAGTCAGTTTTCTTTTCTCTTTTTATTATAGTTGATTTATAATGTTGTGTTCTGGTGTACATCATAGTGATTCAGTTATATATTATATATATATATATATATTTGTTTTCATATTCTTTTGTGTTATAGGTTATTTCAAGACATTGAGTATAGTTACTTGTGCTATACAGTAGGTCCTTTCTGTTTATCTATTTTATATATAGTAGTATGTATATGTTAATCCCATCCTCCTGATTTATCCCTCCTCCTCCCTTTCCCCTTTGGTAACCATAAGTTGGTTTTCTATGTCTGTGAGTCTGCTTTGTAAATATGTTCATTTATATCATTTTTTTAGCTTCCACATAAAAGTGATAATGATATTTCTCTCTGTCTGGCTTACTTCACCTGGTATGATAATCTTTAGGTCTGTCCATGTTGCTGCAAATGGCATTATTTCATTTTTTTATGGTTGAGTAATATCCCGTTGTATATATACAACATCTTTTTTATCTATTCATCTGTCAGTGGACATTTAGGTTGCTTCCATTTTGTTGCTCTTGTAAATAGTGCTGCTGTGAACATTGTGGTGCATGTATCTTTTCATCTTTTCTAGATATATGCCCAAGAGTGATATTGCTAATCATATGGTAACCTATTTTTAGTTTTTTAAGGAACCTCCATACCGTTCTCCATAGTTGCTGCACCAATTTACATTTCCACCAACAATATAGGAGGGTTCCCTTTTCTCCACACCCTCTCGAGGATTTATTCTTTATAGACTTTTTTTTTTTTTTGTCTTTTTGCCTTTATGTAGAGCCACACCCGCGGCATATGGAGGTTCCCAGGCTAGGGGTCTAACAGGAGCTGTAGCTGCCGGCCTACACCACAGCCACAGCAACGTGGGATCTGAGCCGCATTTGCAACCTACAGCACAGCTCACGGCAACGCCGGATCCTTAACTACTTAGCAAGGCCAGGGATCAAACCTGCAACCTCATGGTTCTTAGTCGGATTTGTTAACCACTGAGCCACGAAGGGAACTCCATTTATAGACTTTTTGATAATGGTCATTCTGAGTGGTGTGAGCTTATACTTCATGGTAGTTTTGATTTGCATTTCTCTAATAATTAGTGATGTTGACCATGTTTTCATGCGCCTGTTTGCCACCTGTATGTTTTCTTTGGAGAAATGTTTGTTTAGGTCTTTGGCCACTTTTTTTTTTTTTTTTTTTTTCCCATTATACCCAGCTGCACAGCGTGGTGACAGGCTTATACATACATATATGGATTCATCACAAGTGGTTAGACATAGTTCCCAGTGCTATACAGTAGGATCTCCTTGCTTTTCCAGCCCAGAGGCAACAGTCTACTGTTTTGCTTTTTCGATATAGAACTGCATGAAATGTTTGTATATTTTGGATATTAACCCCTTGTTGGTCACACGATTTGCAAATATTTTCTCCCATTCCATTTCCTTTGCTGTACAAAAGCTTATAAGTTTGATTAGGCCCCATTTGATCATTTTTGCTTTTATTTCTTTTGCCTTGGGAGATCGACCTAAGAAAACATATCAGAAAATTTTGTGTTCTCTTCTAGGAGCTTTATGGTGTTATATATTATATTTAAGTCTCTAAGCCATTTTGAATTTATTTTTGTATGTAGTGTAAGGGAGTGTTCTAATTTCATTGATACATGCAGCTGTCCAGCCTTCCCAACACCATTTGCTAAAGAGACTGTCTTTTCCTCATTGTACATTCTTGCCTCTTTTGTTGAAGATTAATTGACCGTAGGTGTATGTATTTAATTCTGGGCTGTCTGTTCTGTTCCACTGACCTATATGTCTGTTCCTGTGCCATTGCCACAATTTTGATTACTATAGTGCTGTAGTATTGTCTGAGGTCTGGGAGGGTTATACCTTCAGGTTTGTTTTTTTCCTCAGGATTGCTTTGGCAATTCTGGGTCTTCTGTGGTTCCATATAAATTTTAGGATTCTCGCTTTCTTTCTTTTTTTTTTTCTTTTGCCTTATTAGGACTGTACCCATGGCATATGAAGGTTTCCAGGCTGGGGTTCGAATTGGAGCTGTAGCTCCTGGCCTACACCACAGTCACAGCAATGTTGGATTCAAGCCATGTCTGTGATCTACACCATAGCTTACAGCAATGCTGGATCCTTAACCCCCTGAACAAGGCCAGGGAACGAACCCACATCCTCATGGATACTAGTCGGGTTCGTTAACTGCTGAGCCACGACGGGAACTCATGGGATTCTTTCTTGTTCTGTGAAAATGTCATAGGTAATTTGATAGGGATAGCATTAAATAGCTAGATTGCTTTGAGTAGTATGGCCATTTTAACAATATTAATTCTTTCAATCTAAGAGCATGGGATATCTTTCCATTTCTTTGAATTGTCTTCAGTTTCCTTTATAGCGTTTCATAGTTCTCAGATAAGTCAATATTTTTAAAAAATTTTTCTTCCCTCATTTATAGAATTTATGTATACTCTTTTAAAAATATTAGCACTTATGGCAAAAATGAAGGAAGAAATAAAAATCATCTTTAATCTCACTAACCAGAAGCAACTACTATTAAAACATTTTGGTGTATTTCTAACCAAGTATGTTACTGTGCATATATATGGAAGAAAAGCTTGATCTTATTATAAAATATTGTTTGTATCTTGCTTTTTCTATTGTGATGTCATATGTCAGCATATCCCAGGCCATGACATTAATAATTATTTCAGAATTTAACTACTAATGACTATGTATCATAGCCCAAAAGATGACTACATCTTATTAGACCTAATTGCCTTCCAGTGGGTTAAATTTTAAGTTGCTTGCATTTTTCACTATTATAAATAATTTTGTGAAAACAGCCTTGTTTGTAAAGTTATATTCATGTCTGTCTATTTCTTTGGGATAGGTCCAGCCACGTCTGAGGTTGCCTTCTAAGTAGGGTTGCAGTGGACTCAAGGTCTGATTTTTGAAAATGGCAGTGTGAAGAGTAGATTAGAAAAAGGTGATCCAGAAGCAAGCAGAACAGTTTCGGCCAAATGTGAGGGCATAACTAAGTTATTGGCAGGAAGATCAGAGAAAAGGGGAAATGGTAATTATTCTTAAGGTGTTTGCTTGTTTTATGTTTGTTTGCATGACAGAGGTTTCTTAAAACTTGATAAATGCTACCAGTGTTTTTTTACATGTTAATTTAGGGGTTTAGGGGCCTCTAGGTGGCTATAGTGGGTGGGAGGGTGAAGAGATTAGCAGGGCTTAATGGTTCCCTTTTCTGAGATAGGAAATACTGAGGGGGATGAACGGGTTTGAAGAGTTAGCTAGGGGAGGAGGAATTTATGAGCCCAGTATTAGGTGGATGGAGTGAAATTGTCAGGGAGATAGTTTATAAACTGATGTAATGGCTTAGAAGAGAGGTCAGAGCAGTATGTGAGGATGTGGAAGCCATCCCCCCAAAGATATTAGTATCGAGACCCAGGATTCAAGGCAGTCCTAGAGATGAGGGTGTTCATGTGAAGAGTACTTGAGACATAACCAGGGAGACTGCTTAGTCCTAAGTAGCAGACAAGGAGGAAACTAGAGAAGGAGCTAGGAAATAAATATGAAGAAAACCAGAAGAGAATGGTGTTGGGGAAGCCAAGAAATACAAGAGTTTCAAGGAAAAAGTCATCAAACTGTCAAATGTTGCAGAGGTCCAGCAAGAAAAGGACTGGAGGGCGTCCACAGGAGCAATTTAAGTCACCTGAAAATGTGGGATGAGCAGATTCAGAGAAACTGTGAAGCTGAAAGCCAGGTTGTGGCTTGTGGTGTGGAGTAAAGGGAGCTGAGGAAGTAGTGTTCATGGCTTTTTTTCTAGGGAACTTGTGAGGGGCTGGAGAGGGTCAGGTAATAGCTGGAGGGAGATGGGACAGTGGAAGGTTCATTTTTTTCTTCTTGTTTATATTGAAGAAACAAAGCTGGATTTCCAAATTGTCATATGACTTCAGTTACCTCACTAACACTTACTGTTTGCCATGTTTAAAATCCTTTTATTTGTGATTATTTTTTGGACATGGTATACTTCGTCCAAGCTTCCAGTGAAAGCATCACTGCCCAGACACTTAGCATCTTACCTCAAGTTCTGTGTAAACAGGCTGAGACCTCCATGTTTGGTCATAGTCTCATTGGATTTTAATTAGACTCCCCTCTCAGTTTTTAAGTTCAGCATACTGATGTTTGGAATTGCAGTTTTTTTAATTACAGAATATGACTTGTGTTCTTGAAGTTTGACCCTTACCTTAAGAATTGGTCAAAAATGGTAAATGTTTAAATATTGCAGTTTAGAGAATGTCTTTATTGTGTTGCCAGATGCTAAATGACAGAGAGATTTAATTCCAATGAGCTCTAATTAGAAAGGAATAAAAAATCGAAAAGTGATGTCAACCAGAGTCAAAATTAACCAGAACATGAAATACTCTTATTGGTTATAGAACATCATCAGTGCGTGATTTGATCTTATTCACTTCCTTCACTAGCGATGAAAATATTACAGGCTGTTTCTAGGGGGTTCAGACATGCTTATTGAGCACATAATCATTTTGATAGGTGTTATTTGTTGGAAATATGATGTTTTGGAGCTGCAGAAAATTATTTTTAGAGATACGCTAAATAATTATTGGCTTGAAAAAAATGAAGCAGCATGGCAAAGCTTTCTAACTTGGAAGAAGCTGGATAGTCAATGCAATTTACCTGCTGGTTTCTTGCTTAACAGTAAATTAGTCTATTTTTGAGTATTTTTTTTCTCTCAGCACAATTACTTCAAAGATGTTGACATCAAAAAAAGTGGGTATCATTTTTTAAAAGGTGATTGTTTTATAATAGAAAACACTTATCCAGTTTGGAGATTAAATAGAGGATATACATATATGTCTGTACATATATCACATCTATATAAATATGTGTGTGTGTACGTGTCTGTGTGATTTTCCTTTATAGAGAACCTGGTTATCTTTTTCTTTAGATGAGATTTACCTTTCTCAAAGATATTTTATTCTAAAATTCTTGGTCATTTGTTTTCTCTTCTTTCCAGTGAAATTCAGTATTGTATCTTTTAACTCCCTTTGGACCTCTCTTCCTCCTCAAGCTGTCTAGAACCTTGAGGCCATTCCTTTAATTATTCTTTGATCATTCTAGCCAGCTCTCTTCCTCCTTGACTTTTCATTAAATCGAATTTGGTCTTCCCAGACTCAGCTTCATCATTTGACATCTTTGCAACTGAACCTGGACTGCTGAGCACTGTTAGCTGAAACTTGACAACCATACCAATTTTAGCCTCTGTAAGTTCATGGGCTCCACCCTGTTAGGCTCCACCCTGTTAGGCTCCAATCCTTGACTGTTCTGCACTTTCATCGCTGCCTTCCTACTTCCTCCCTGCCATCTGTTCCCTAGGTCTCAGAAAATAATCTTGACTCTGTTTTATTCAGACCACCAGGCAGAAATTACTGAACTTCCCCTTCTTTTACTACCATTCCCTGTCACTGCCTACAAATTTTCTCAACCTGTATCACCATCTAGTGATTTTCCTACTTTTTCTCCTGAACCTGGTCACCAGGCTGCTCAAAAGAATGGTGCCTTTTGCTTTCCCTTCCACTCTCTGGCTTCTAACCAAACTGCTGTTAATACCTATGAGATAGTTTTCAACTTTCACCTTATTTGGCCTCTTAGGCATTTTAACATTGTTCATCGCTACCTTTAAGCATCTTCCTCAGTGTTCATGAAAATCCTCACTTTTGGATTTTCTCCCACTTTAGGTTCTCACAGATTCAAAGCTGCCGTTTTTCCAATATAGAAGGAAAAAATTTAAGCATTTAATTCTTTACAAATAATGGTTGATATGAATGCTTATAATTCAGTATTAGTTATACTTCTAAAATTATTATACTTTTATAATATGTAAATATATTATAATTCAGAATTATACTAAAAAATAGGAAATATTAATTATTCCTTGTTTTCCTTTTTCCTAGTTAATGAAGGAGTTCCCCCTCCTGAGCATGTTCAACATCCATGAAAACCTTTTAGAAGCCCTCCTGGAACTACAAGCATATGCTGATGTTCAGGCAGTCTTAGCAAAGTATGATGGTAAGTCCTTGGGTATTTTTTATCTACTTGAGTATTCCTCTATTGATGTATTTTAATGATTCGGTCAGAAGGATCATTTCAAATAGCACAGCATTATGATAACTTTTATAGAATTTCCTGCTCATAACTTTTATAGAATTTCTTGCCATTTCTATGGTCAGGAATAACTCTGAACCTCTGTAGGCAGCACATACCCTGTTGGAACAGCATGGGCTTTTCAAGCTCTGGCTGTGACCCCACATTGGTTGACTGTGACCACTACCTGTTGATCGTGTTGATCTTTTGGAACCAATATAGAACAGTTGGTAGCTCTTGCTACCAACCTTACGATAGTTCAGTAAATATTTGAAGATTAAATCATGTTCCCTTCATCCTAGGTCTTCTTATTAGCAGAATAACTCCCCTTTCTTCACATGAAAGGCTTTGCAGTGCCTTTGCCATTCTGGTTATTCACAAACTTATTCTGATTTTCCTGCTTAATACACAAGAAAAATAACCTGACACCTCCTAGATATTTGAAAACTCTTCTGTTTATATTGCTGTTGTCTGTGAATTCAGTTTGATTAATTGTACAAAATTAATACAACCTAGCTGTTGGAATCTCTGCAGGATTTCATGCTATTCTGCCATATTTCATTAACTCTCTCCCTAAATATTTTACTTATCAAATGAATCTTAGGGAGTGAGTACTTATATTCCACTATCATTTTTTACTTTATAGAATTTTCTTTCTTAGGTAAGTGTCTTTAGTGTGTTTAAAGAATTATTCAGGTCAAAATTTACAGGAATTCATCAAGCATATAGAGCAAACTATACTATTTGAGTCCTATTTTTGACATACCATTCTTCATAAGGAATCTCTGAGACAGGTCAGAATTGTTACCCCCTACACTGGAAGGAACTGAGGCGTGATGAGATTGTTTTTGTTTTGGTTTTTTGCTAGTTATTGCTCACATTGATGGGAACTAAAAGCCCTCAGCCAGTGATGGCATCACTTAGCCTGTGAACACATGAGCACCCTGAGTAACAGGATACGTGCTAACTAGTATGGAAGTGATTTTACACAGAGAGAAAGGCATTTGTGGTGCACTTTATAGTAAACAAAATGAAGACTGTTTGGCCTTCATGTCAGCTCACTTTTGTTCTCTGTTTATGTGCTGGAATCTCACGGTTGGGCTGACTCTGGGAGTCTAAACCAGGAGACTCTTTTAGAGGCAAAATGCTCATACATTGAGGGCTTCTTGGTGCCGAAGGAAGCCAGCACATGGGTTCAGGTGGCCATGTACGTTTCCAGTCGCCACCTCTAGCCATGGTAGCATGTCACAGCAAGGTTCCAGTGTTTTCATCCCCAGTGTGACCTGCATTCGGCCTGATACATCAAGATTTAAGAAAAGATTTAACCAACAGAGCCTTTGGGATTTTAAATCTCTTAAGTCTCCTTTCGTGAAGATCTCAGTTCATTACAGAAATCACCAGCTTTGTGTTATAAGACTGTAAAATAAAAAAATGAACTCATTTGGAGCTTTCTGTGGTCTCTCTCTATCCCTTTGCATAGCCTAAGTTCCACAACAACCAAAAGCTGATTTATTAGATTCTGATAACATATGTTCATATTATTTGTTACAACAGCCTGTCCCACCCTCCACTAAAACTTGGCTCTCACTTTGCAAAATTCCTTTGTTGCAAATGGACAAACTCACCATACCAAGGCCCTTGTGTTGAGCTTTGTTTATGTTTGTACCTGGCAACAGAGATGATGTCCTTATTCGTTATTCATGGAAAAAGAGGCTCATTAGTGGCAGGACACATACTGTTGCTGAGATGCCTCGTTAGGGGTTTTGAGTTTAGCAGTTGTCAATAGATTGCAGATGACCTAACCCCAGCTGAAATCTGGAGGGTGTTTTGGTGCAGACTTGGCTTAGGCCCCTGTCATTTACAGTAGAGATGTAATGAAGTGGCTGCTGAAGTTCCTGTTCTTGAGGAGTGAGCTGCACCCACACAAGACTGTTAAAAACGTGCTTCTTGTTCCTCACCCCATACCATAAAACAGCCTCTTACAAGTTCATCCCTGCTGCTTTTCCCAGAGACTCAGAGGACGTCTACCCAGTTCATGTCCCATTGTCTGGCCCTGTGCAAGGAAGTAGGTGCTTCAGAGGGCTTGGAGTTCAGACAGCAGTGGGGCGCCCTGTTCTTCACCCTGGTTCAGATGTCATCATTCTAGTCCATGAGATGCTGGAGACAACACTTTGAATCTCAGCCTCTCCATCCCTCTGCTGTAGAGCTACACCCAGAGCAGCAGGATTATATGTTATCTTTGCAAACTGGAATGCTCTGGTTGGGTAGCTGTTTCTTGGATGATTTATGGGTACAGCAGTCCTTCTTTATTACATTTGCTAGGTGGCTGAATTTTTTGAAGTAGTGTGTTGGAAAGTGACACGATGGGATTAGTGCTGCTTTTCTGACCTTTGCAAAGAGGATTTAGAAATATGGCAAAACACAGAGGGAAAAAACACAACACGTTATGAGGAAAGGTGGAAGGCAACATGTATTCCCTTTGCCTCATTCTTATTCTTCTTCGCTTTTTTTTTTTTGCTTTGAGTTTTTAAAAGTGACGTTCACAAAGTTCTTTTACAGTGAAGCCCTTTGAAAACCCTGTATCCTTAGTTAGATTGCCAGTTAATTGGTCACACCTTCTCATATAAACTGCAGTCTAATTTTGATTTTTCCCTTGAGATAACTTCTGATCTCATATTATTCCAGCCATTAGTCTGAAATGCTGTCCTGCCATTGTCGGGAGCTTTCATGCTCTTCTGTTTTCACTTCGCTAACCAGTCTTATATGGGTGAGCAATTTTTATCTGGGTGGTTGTGCCTAGTTTTGGAATGTCCTTCACACAACGACTAAACTCAACACTTAGAATTGAGTTTTTGTAATGTGTCAGGGTCAAACATGATTCTGGGCTCTGCAGGGATGAACTTATTTATTCTCACCACAAGCATATAAGGTATATACTCTTACTGGCCCCATTTTACAGCTGTGGTAACTGGTATAGAGAGAAGTTAAGTAACTTGCTCAAATGGAGCAAGTAAAGCCATGTTGATGCTGCATGGTGAGAGAAAAGAGATAATCTGAGAACAGCTTTTGTTCAATAAGATGTGAATTCTACGAGGAATGGACAGTCAAGATAAAACCCGAGGTAGTCTAATTCCAGGCCCATGCTCTTAACCATCACACTTCCACTGTCTCTGCTGTTGGCAGTGGGGTTTTTTTAATTGTTTTTATTAACACTATTCTTGTTGTTATCATTAGCTACAATTTGTTGAGAACCTAACCATGTGCCAAGCACATTATACACGTTACCTATAACCATTGCAATGTCCTTGCAGCGAGGTAGTTATTTAATTTTAGCAGGTACAGAAACTGAGGCATGTGAATTTAGGTAACTTTCAAGACCACATTCCTTGAAAACTGCAGAACTGAGATGCAAGTTCTGGTCTAGCTAGCTCTAAAAGCCCATGTGTTTTTCATAAATGTAAGCCTTGCTCAAGTGACTTTCTCTCCCTCTCGCACTCCTCTTACAAGGCATGAATTAGGCAGACTGGAGTCATGGTGCAGAATTTCAGTGATGCCAAATTGTCTTTTAAGATTCTTTTTAAATCAGTCCTTAAGAATTGGGCATATCTATATTTGCTTATCTTTCTGAAACTGTGGCTTTCCATCTTCAATCAACTGTACCCGATTTCCCTAGTCACAAAGGGGATTAGATGTATGGTATTCATTTAATTTGGAATTTATCTTTTTTTTCAGTCATACATTAGCCATAAAGTCAAATGTTTTTAAGATCATTAAGTCATCAGAATCTTCTTTTAGAACCATTGAGAAAGTTGCTATAAGCCTTGGATTGCCTGTCAGAGAAGTTTATAGGCCACCTAGGTTGAAAGCTTAAAATCTTGAAGATTAGGGTGGTAATGTGGAAAAGAATTCATGCGTTTCTCATTCATAATCATTTGTGGATTTTGATTTTAGAAGAATCTCATACAGCAAGTGAATATGAATGTGGGTGCTACCTTTGTGAGAGTCTTCTGGGAATGTCTAGTTCTGTCTCCAGTTAGTAATCCCTGGGGATACGAAAGGCTGTGCTGGTGGTAGGGAATAGGACTAGCCCTGCTGCCAGCCTGCTGAGGTCAAGTCCCAGCTCTGCCTTTCTGTGGCTCAGTGAACTTCAGCAAATCACTTAATCTTCTCAGCTTCCATTTCTTTCTCTGGAAATGGAATCGAGGCTTAGAAAGCCTAAGTAACTTTCCCAAGATCATACAGCTGAGAATTTGTTGTGATGATTAAAGCAGTTTAATCCGTCGTAAATGTTTAGAACAGTGTAGGGCACACAGTAAGAATCCAGTAACTATTAACCATTATAGAGTCAAAATGACCATTCCTGAACTTCACCACTGTTCTCAATTCGTTTTGTTCAAATGGAAAAAACATATTTAAGGGCTGTTAAAATGAGCATAAGAGCCCAGCCTTGTGCCCCCCAAAAGTGTTGTGGACTGTTATTAAAATTAGTTATGGGTCTAGTAGGACATACGTATAGGTATTTGATAAAAATAGAAATGCTTAGTTTTATCTATAAATAACTCTTAAACGTTTGGAAAACTGAAAAATAAAAAATACCAGAGATTTTCACTCGCGATCAAAAGACAAATAGTTTCAGCCTTGGGGCAATTTGCACCAATGGAAATATAAATCCAAGTTCTTTTTGGGTATTTACTCCGTTAGGTCATTTAGTGATTGTCTTAAATTTGGGGGTGGAAAGTTCTCTGTAAGGGACAGCTGGTCTTTTTTATAGTCACAAATGTTATATAAAATGTAATAACTACATCAAGACCACTTTTTACTGGTGCCATCAAGCCCATCCTACATGAACATTATTATCTACCATCTGGTAGTGTGCAGAGGGTATGCTTTCAAGAACAGGACATGTTTGTAACATTGGGGGAAATACTTTCATCTCAGTAGATTGAAAACAGAAATTCTAAAGAAAGCATGAGGGAATCACTGTATGTTGAGACTTCTCAGAGAATAAGCTTTTTGTGGATCATTGTTTTGCAGAGTCAGCATGCAGTTATAAGTAAAAATTTTGTACACTTTGTTTTCATTGCTCAAGGCCTTATAAATAGTTCAAGTTTCTCAACTATTATCTCAGTTAATGGTTACTGGATACTCCATCTTTTGGATTAGGCTGTTTTCCATTTATGTTTATGGAATAGGCAAGAATAAGAGGGACTGGAGATGCCAGGAGGACCAGTGAATAAAATCTTTATTCAGACTGTCAGCTTCAGACTGTCAGTGACAGGCTTTCCAGACTTCCAAAATGGTGATTTTTAGTCAAGTATAAGTGTAGATATGATGCCATAGGCGCAAGCAACTTCCGAGACATATCGTCTACAAAATTAGACTCCATTCAAGAAAGAGGGTTTGAAGTGCTGTCAGCCTCTAGTGACAGACTCTGAGCCTAGTCCTGCTCCCTTTCCTGGCCTGGCTCTTGTGGAAAAGATCAAGGAAGAGGATCCTTGTGTGAAAGATGGGCAAATAATTGCATTGCTGCTTCCAAGAAAAAAATAATCATCAGCACTGACACCCTGACCTATGTCTTCAGGCCGTTAAGCATGAGTCGCTGAGAAGTGATAGCCCTGTATAGTTTGCACTGGGTGCTCTGCTGACTTGGAAATCAAGCAGTAGATCTTTCAAGAGGACTAGGCTTTTGAGGTTACAAATGATTGGCTCTCACACTGTACATGCAATGACTAGGAATTCTGATAATAGATGTCATTTCAGTAAAGACTGTATGCATGAAAAACTTCTACTGTCTCTGACGATAGAAGACAATTTGTGAATCCACACACCTGTAATCCACAGAGTTGGCATGTGAACAAACCATCTCAATTTATGTTGGCCTTCGTAATCCTTATTGCCCAGTTATCATATTTTACCAGGGTAAGGTCATTCCCTAGCTGTCCATCACTATCACATAAACTGCCTTGTTTGCCTCCAAGGCACCAGCCACAGAAGGGCCTCTCACCCAGACCTTCTGGGGTAACCCAATCCAAAAATTGCAAGTAACATCTCATGTTTGGCTTTGTAGCATAAGAAATTTTTCTGCACCTAGTTAAATCCATGTTACCTATGCCCACCCTTCTCCCTGCTCCAAATTACTGAAGTGATGTAGCATTTCGTGATTGAATCATTGACCTCCCAGGCAACACATCTTTTAGGCTTTATTATATCAATTATTTTTATTTCCTCAGTGAATTTTTCCCCTTTGGTTTAAAGGGGACCTTAGATTAGCTTTTTGAAGGTGGAACAAAAAGGTTTCATATTGTCTGGAACCAAAACCAAAAATCTAAGGACCAAAAATCTGTTATTTTCTTTGCATCATATCATGAATAGGAGTAAATGAGAAATCTTATGGAAGGTGGCCACATGGAGGACAGTGTCACATAATAGTACAGTAAAAAGACATCGTAGTCCACACACAGGAAGGATTTCGAAATGGACTGCATTTTCATTAGTTTGCTTTTCACTCCAAAAGCATCTGTCAAGGCTATACAAACTTCAAGTATATCAATTTATGACCTGACCAAGAAAAGCGATGCCAGTACTTTGTGATCTTAAATGGTTACAGAGAGTAATTAAGTTAATTTTTCCAAATTAATTCAGCAAGGACCTATCAAACCCTTATGTTGAAGATACTATCTTTTAGGTGCTTCCTGATTTGGAGACAAATAAAATTGATTCTGTGTCATCAAGAAGCTTACAGTCTAATAGGAAAAGATGTTAAAAACAAAAAACAACCCATGGTGAGTCAAGGCAGGATGAATCTGTGCCCAGTCCAGTTGGAAACATGCTGTGGAGAGTGCAGAGAAAATCTTTGAGTCGAGGCCTGTGTCCTCTTCTTCTTGGACACTTATATACTGGACCAGATTTTCAGGTGTCTGTGGTGAACAGATGACTTGTTAGATGAAGATGCACTGTGACATAGTGTCCTTACTTGTGAGATGCTTTGGCACTTAATTATCTGCTGACTGCTCCCTTGAGGACATTGTTTTAGAATTACAGATGTAAAATTGACCCTCAGCTGACCAATCTAATGCATAGGCACAGTAGTGATCCTTCCTTTTTAAATTACATCTTGATTGTTGTTATTGTAGCTGAAAAAAAGAAAACTAGGCAAAAAGATGATCACTGGAAAGATTCTATCCTATCTAAAGTTTTGCCCCCTGGGTTTTCTGAGGCACATCAATTGACAGTTTCACTTAAAATTACTTAAATTTGTCCAAAGATTATTTCTTTGGATTTCAAGTTTGCTCTTATGAGCCGTTTACGAGTTTTGACAACTTAAGAGTCACCCTCCCTGAGACGACCTTTTCTTTCAGCGGCATCGTTCTCATAAAGGGGCCCTGGGAGCCAGAAGGGGTGCGGTTTGCTTTCCTTGTTTCTGGACAAAGATTCTGCTTTCCTTCAGCCTTGTTTAAGCTTTTATTCTTGCTTTCTTCCTGCCCCACTTTTTCATTCTGCTGCCATTTCAAGTAGACTCTAGATTTAGAGCAGCAGTCCAATGTCATGCATTCTGCTGGAATGCCATAAGGAAAGATAAATGGAGTATACATGTTGAGAAATAACAAGTTTCTGACTCCCTCTGAAAACACTCATCAACACTGATCACTTTTGGCTCCCAGAAGCTAAATTAGAAATAAATGTTAGCAACAAAGAAAGCTAATATCAAGTGATTTGTGATTTAGTACAGTAATTTAGGATTTTATTCAGCAAGCACTGACCACTAACAATGTTACAAACATTGCTTTGTGTTGTGGGTACAAATTGATGAAAAAACACGGCTTTTACCCCAAAAGCACACCATGTAAATAGGAGAAGGAAATAAGAGAACAGATAATTGCTGTAAAGAATATAGACGAATAGAGTTTAACCCAAGCTAGAAAGGACATCTCACCCAGGGACTGAAGTGAGGGAAGCTGCCCTCGTGGAGGTGGGCTTTGAACTGAGCCAGACAGTGAAGGTGCTGGAGGCAAAGAGCCCCAATTGAAAGGTTCGGGCAGGATTGACAGGGCTTATACGGAGAACTCTGTGTGTACACAGAGCAGAGGGCTGGAGGAGGGCTGCAGCAAAGGGCTGAAGTGCACTGGGTGAGTTAAGTTGGGTCCAGGCCTCAGAGAGCTTTGAATCCGGGTTGGATTTTATTATAAAGACATGGAGAGACCCGGGGGAAATTTCAGCAGAGGGAGCACTTCATTCTGCCCGCAAAGAGAATGACACAGTAGATTCACACGCTGCCTTTTTTTGACTTGAGGTGGTTAAGAGATGAACACAGTGTGGAAGCCCTAAAGTCATGAAGGAGTAGAGTGCAGCTGGAGAGGACTCTGAGGTGATTTCGGACCCTGCAAAGAAGCAGAATTCTATGCTTCAGGGGGATGTTTGCTAGGTTTTTCAACCAAGATATATATAAGAGTTATTAGAATTTGGTTTGTCTTCATTAAACAACAGATGGGAATCCCAGTGCAGAGAATTTTTTTTTAATTTCATGGGTGATCAAAACTTAATACCCTGGATTTAATTCTTACCAAAAAGAAAGAACTGTAGAGGAGAGCATGTTATAACTTACATTGGTAAATGAAGGCAACATCAGGTACAGACATATTTCCTGAACCTATAAACAAACAACAAAAAGTCACACTTTTTTTTTTAATTCGGTGGAAAAGAAATATAAACCTATAAATGGAGGTTCAATAAATAACTTACTTTGTGCTGACACTATTTGGCATAAGAGATACAGAGTTTTTTTAAAGTGGAAAATGGTTCAAGAAGGATGGGAGACTCTAAAAGATCAGATTATACTTATTCTCAATGGGAAGAAAAGGAAAATTAAACACAAATGATGGAAGTTTATGAAAATATCAGAATGACAAATAGCTAAATAGGTATGTACAAATAAAGTAGAAACCCATCAGCAGATGTTCAGGGTGGCTAAAGTTCAAAAGAAGTAAAAGTCTCAAGACTAATTGGGAAGCCATTTTCCAAGCAAAACGATAAAGTATGAGAAAATGATGATAAGAGAAATAAAACCAAGTTCCACATTGGCAGTATGGGGTAGTGACAAGGACATGATACTGCAAGACCAGCTCTGTCACTAATTAGTTTGGTGGCTCTTAAGTATATCATTTGGCTCCTCTGGGCCTGTATTTTTTCATCTGTAAAATAAAAGACTTTTGAGGGATGACCTTCATAGTCGTGTGCTATTGTCCAATTCTTTGATCTATCTTATAGTACTACTATGTGGATAAGAAAGTGATGTATCAATAAGTTAATAAAACATACAGTTATTCATTCCCTTTCTCTATTTACCCCCAATGCTTTTCTTTTTAAGAATTTAAATAAGTCAATCCCAGAAAAATTCTAGAGAAGATGAATATGTGATTTATGAACACTTAGGAAAGAAAGAGGTGATTGAAGATCTAACATGGATTTACTGAGGAAGTTGTGCAATGTAAAAACAGATGAGATAGTGGATGTGAAAATATTTATAGTCTATATAATAATATTTAAGTGTTTCTTATTAATTTAAATAGCCAATTTTCTTTATATTTCTGGTTTAGAGACATGACATTGAAGTACTTGTATCTTTATTTAAATAATTTTTTTTTCTTTTTTGGCCACCCGGTGGCATATGGGGCTCCTGGGCCAGGGATCAGATCTGAATTGCAGGTGCATCCTTCAGCGCTGCTGTGGCAACACTGGATACTTAGCCCAGTGAGCCAGGTCAGGGATCAAACCTGTTCCAGTGCTCCAGAGAGGCTGCCAATCCCCTTGCACCACAGCAGGAACGTCTCTTTAAATAAAGTAATTGATAATGTTCTTAATACTGTCTTTTTAAGTAACATGGAGCAATGTGGCCATAATACCCATTATATAATTAATAAATGGTATAATTTAATAGTAAACTAGGTAAATATAATACCTATCATAACTATCACTAACTGGTTGCACATGAATCATTGCAGACCACTGCAAATTTAGAATGATCTATAGAATACTGTTTTTTGGATTCTTTCCTTGGTATTGCCATGGTCAGTATATTTTAAAATCATACCCTTTCAACATAGCACAGTTAAAGAGCATGTGATATGGGGGAAGATCGTACTTGTTCTAAGTATGTGATGTTGGAATATTCCTTAACCATTCTATGCCTCACTTTCCCCATCTATAAAACAGGGCTAGCAGTAGGTCCTATCTCACACGGTTGCTCTAAGGATTAATAGGATAATGTGTATAAGTGGTTAACACCAGTGCCTGGCACTTAATAAGCCCATGATACATGTTAGCAGTAGTTTTGCTGCTGCTGCTGCTGCTGCTGCTGCTGCTGCTGCTGCTGCTGCTGTGGGGAGGAAGGTATACTAGTGAGATATATGGAGCAAAGCTATGAGTGGTAGCTTGAGTCATAATGATGACCAATAGACTGTGATGATATGCTGAAACCATTAAGATTTAAGAGTTTTGATTTCATTTCAAGATTTAAAATGTAATGGAATCAAATATGAAATCCTGCTCATAGGTTCACAAATTCTCATGGCTGAAGTAAAAGAGAATAAAGGCCTGGCTTTGGCTGAAATTGGTTAGAATAGAATCTGGGTGATTTTTGTTGACCACAACAATCACAGGAACAAATGAAGAGTCCCAGATGCTCAACTTCAGGGCCTTCCTGGCTGGTGTTCATTGAGGAGTTGTGGCCATGCCTCCCAGACTACATGTTTCCCCAAGCTCTGTAATGGTCAGGGATTTAGAGGATTATATCCCCTTCTGATTCTCATATTTTGAATTCACCCTTGATTCCATAACAAAAATAAGTGAGAAGTTCTGAAGAATATGTCAGTTGAGAGGTTAGCGGCATTTACTCTGGAAAAGATTAGGTATAGAGGAGATATTTTAACCATCTTAATATATGAAGGCCAACTTGAGAAATAATCATATTCTATTTTTTTTTTTTTTTTTCAGTTTAGGGCCACATCTGTGGCATACGGAGGTTCCCAGGCTAGGGGTCTAATTGGAGCTGTAGCTGCCAGCCTACACCACAGCCACAGTAACACCAGATTTGAGCCACATCTGTGACCTACACCATAGCTCACGGTAACACCAGGTTCTTAACCCACTGAGCGAGACCAAGGATCGAACCTGCAACCTCATGGTTCCTAGTCGGATTTGTTTCCACTGTGCCATGACGGGAACTCCTGATTCTATTTTGTTTCAGAAGACAAAATTAGGGAGTAGTTTTTAGATAAAGATGCATAGAGAGAGTGGAGGGGGCAGAATGATGAAAGGCAAATAAGAGAAGACAGCTTCATGTGGCACAGGATTGTGGATTTATTTTTTTTTCCATCTTTTTTATTGAGGTGTAAATTACATATTGTAACATGCACCAATCCTAAATGTAGAGTTGGGTGACTTTTCACTTTTGTATACATCTCCGTGATCACTACCCAGCATCATAGAACTTTCCTTCATCTCAGAAGGTGGTCCCTCCAATTCAGAGAAGCCTTTTTTCTGAACTCTGTCAGCATGTATTAGTTTTGCCAACTTCATACAGCTACTTTGGAGCACCACTTTGCCAGTTTATACATACGTCTACCTTCTGACTCAATTCTATTCCCAGTTATATACCCAATAGAAATAAATGTTATTTTTTCTTTTAATAAAAAATATACACAAGAATGGTTGCAACAGCTTTCTTCGTAATAGTCTAAAACTGGAAAACAATCCGAATAGCCATTAGGAAGAGAATAAGTATATTGTGGTATATCTACACAATGAAATACTACTTGGCAATAAAAAGAAATGAAGTACTGATACATGTTACAACATGGATGGATCTCAGACACACCATGCAGAGTGAAAGAAGCCAGACACAAAAATTGATTCTCATTTTATGAAGTTCAAGATTGTAGATTTTTTTTTTGGTCTTTTTGCCTTTTTCTAGGGCTGCACTCGTGGCATATAGAGGTTCCCAGGCTATGGGTCTAATAGGAGCTGTAGCTGCTGGCCTACACCAGAGCCACAGCAACGTGGGATCCAAACCACATCTGCAACCTACACCACAGCTCACGGCAATGCCGGATCCTTAACCCTCTGAGCAAGGCCAGGGATAGAACCTGCAACCTCATTGTTCCTAGTTGGATTCTTTAACCACTGAGCCACAATGGGAACTCTGAGATTATAGATTTTGAGGAAAGACTTTCATGACAGTTTGATTTTGCACACCTAAGATCCTTGGAGAATGTTCTTCCCCTCTCATAAAAAGACCTATATGAAACACAAGATGGCAAAGAAGTGGAAGGAAAATTAAACAAATGCCAGCTGTTCAGCTTGCTTAAGTGAGACACATTTATTCAACATTCCTGTTTCTGCAGTAAGTAATGCAGTCTCATTATTTTCTTTCATTTCTTCTTTGGATTCTAATTCTTAAGGGAACTTTCAGGGAATAATGGTAGCTACATGCCACTTACAAAAGACAGAAAGGCACTGCATAGTTAGAATCAGTTCATACAGAATTAGAATGATTTTGAAAGTCTCTTCCTCAAAATAAAATTTCTGAATAAATTACAAGCAATATTGGAAAGTAGTTTATTTGTTATTTCCTACTTAAAACTTCTGATACTACTATCTTCATCACTAGTCTTAGTTATCCTATTACCTTTGCGAATTTATCCATTTCCCTGGTGGTAAAGCTTAAAATCATAGCAGACAAAAATCTGTGGAGAGGAAGAACAGATTAGTGGTCACTAGCGAATAGATATGGGTGAGGAGGGTACAAATAAGGGGGTAGCATGAGAGAGTTCTTTTGGAAAAGTTGTGTAGTTTGATGGTAGTGGTGGTTGTATGAATCTAGCCATGGGGTAAAATTGCATAGAACCACACACACACACAGGAATGCATGTAAAAAATGGTGAAAACTGAATAAGGTCTGTAATTGACATAATAATACGGTAGCAATATCGCTTTCTTAGTTTTTTGATATTATACTACAGTTATAGGAGGTGTCCCCATTTGAGGGACGCTGAGGGAAACGTCACAGAACTCTGTGTACTGTATTCACAACTTTCTACAATTGACCCTACAATTATTTCAGAATAATAAATTTCAAGATTATAATAGGCAACAGCAACCAAGTGTCAGCCATCGTTTATCTTTGGGGCTGCACCCACGGCATATGGAGTTTCCCAGACTAGGGATCGAATCAGAGATGCAGCTGCCGGCATACGCCACAGCCACACTGGATCCTTAATCCACTGAGCGGGGTCAGGGATTGAACCTGCATCCTCATGGATACTAGTTGGGTTTGTTTCCACTGAGCCACAACAGGAACTCCCTCTTTTTTTAAAAAAATAGAGTCTCGTGGGACAAATAGTCAATAATAAGTAGCTTTCTCCTAAAGATAGTGTTTATGGTTTTTCTTGAAAGTGAGCCAAAATATGCAGGTCCTGCCTTTGATGTAGATATTAGGCAGTTATTAGACTAAAATATGGTTAATAATTGCACATTGCAAAGGAATACATTAACTTTCATAAAAGTGTGAAAATACATCCTCTAGATCTGCGGGCTGACAGCACTTTGTGTAAATTCTACCTTTGTCTGTCTACGACATCTAAGTCTGGTTCTACCAAAGTATTTGCCCATGAACTTGGTTCAGACTATTTGTAGAGCAGAATTCTTCCACTTAGCATCATTGCTATCTTTTAAAAATTTACTTATTGCATGTACGTCACAGAAAGGTTTGTAAATGCAAGTACAGTAGAAAAAAATTTCTACAATCCCACCACCCAGAAATAAAAACTGTTTATTTGGCATATATAATTGCAGTCTTTTTACCTCTGTGCATATAAATGCTTTTTTAAAAAATGTCAAATCATAATTTTTGTAAACTTGTTTTACTTACTGATGTATGCACAGCAGTGCAGCATTTCCCCCCGTCATTGAATGACTGATTTCCAACGCATGGTTTAATGACCGCACAAAACTGCACTCTGTGAATGTATAGCACCTTAGCCATTCTCCCATGACTGGACAATTAGGCTGTTTGCAGTTTTCCACCTTTAGAAACACTGTTGTGATCAACATTCTTAAGGCCAAATCCTTATGCATAGTCGTGATGATTTCCCTTAGGATAAAGTCCTCAGAAGTAGAATTTCTGGGTGAGCAAAATGTTAAAGCTTTCGATTTATATCAACAAAGATGTGGCTTTCCTGTCGTGATGCAGCAGAAACAAATCCTGACTAGGAGCCATGAGGTTACTGATTCGATCCCTGGCCTCGCTCAGTGGGTTAAGGATCCAGCGTTGCCGGGAGCTGTGGTGTAGGTCGCAGACACGGCTCGGATCCCGCGTCGCTGTGGCTGTAGTGTAGGCCGGCAGCTGTAGCTCCTGGAAACTTCCATACGCTGCGGGTGAGGCCCTAAAAATATATTTATATAGAGCTAAAGATGCGTCACTTAAAAAAATATGTTGTAAAAAAAACCTTATTTGAACAAGATGCACCTGAATGGAAATTTAGGCTCAGTTTCTTTATAATTTGTCTTCCTTAGAGACAAATTGCCATTACCAAATAAATGTATTACTTTGACAGAATTAAAAGAAAAATATTGAAAATATGTTATGCAAGAATTTTTGTTTTAAATTTTTAACAGTGAGAGCAAAATAATTTACTACAGTAAAAAGATAACACATGGAGTGAATGTGCCACTAGTGGGGAATGTGGTATTTATATTTCTTTTTTTCCCAACTTGGTATTGATTAAAACATATTGTTATTTATTTTTTATGCAGTATGACTGTGCACATATATCAGCATCCTTACATACATACAGTGGAGGAATGGGGGTAAAAAATTTTTTTTAAGTTTGAAAATGTACCATAGTAGTTGTAAAGTTGCAGAGTTGTGAACGTCTTTCTCTGTGTGAGGAGGTCTGGCACTGGATTAAAGATTACCTTTGATTAGGCATCTCTAATATTCTGTTGGAACACCTCTGTCGTATTTTTTCTGCATTTCCAACGGAGTAAATGTATTCCTTTGCTTGATTAGGTAACCTTCAAAACGGCCTGATCTTTCTCATTGAGAAGCCATATCCTTACCAGATTTTCTTTAGTGCATCAAATGAGGCTCCATCTTGTGCGGCTATCTTCAAATAATTTCTACTGTTGTTTTCAGTTTCACCTCCTTTTTAGGACTAATCCTTTGTTCCCACTTTGTAGAAAGGTGCTACGTTGACATATAATGAAAACAGATCACACCAAGGAGGGTGGAAACAGGGCTTGGATAATTTCCAAACAGGGCTTGGATAATTTCCTTCCAATAATGAGAGGCCTGAATTTAAAAGGGGGGGGCTGCACTTTTAAGAGGAATGCATATTATCTGCAATTTTGTTTTTATTATCTTCTAATAACAATCAATGAGGGGACCCTAGCAAAGAAGGTATTTGATTCCCGGATTGATTTCCCATACTGGGAAGTGGTTAAATGTTTAGATGTTGGAAAAGCAACAAGAGAAATCCATGAATATCTGACATTGTTTTTTTACCTTCTTAATCATAAGCATGCCATTTTATACTATGCATATGGTACGAAATTTTGTTTGAATATGATTTATGAGATCAGGGTTACAAAGACCTCTTTCCCTTTCAGTTCTGTGTTGGTATTTTCTCTGATTATTTGTGTTTTATCATTGTCATTGAATTTTCCCTCAAAGAGAAATTCCTCATGCTGGAATGCTGGAATTGATGGTGAATACTTGTTATTGAATTATTTTCTTTTGCTGCTATCTTCTTTCTAGTTATAGACTTTTCTTTTCGTTCCTACTGTAATGTAATTCTTCTTATGTTGAAGACAGGCCTTCAGGAAACTTGGAGGGCATTCCAAGTGTTAAGAGAGCTAACCTAGAGTGAATTTTGCAGCACCTGGAAATGGCATATTTTAACCTGGTCTGAATTAAGGAAGTATTTCTATGTCATAGCATAAATTACTATGACTGTTAAAGAAATATCGTTCTGGTACAAAATAGGATCATAATTTAAAAACAAATTTCCACCCCAAAGGGTCTACCTTCTTTGAGTTTATCTACTCTCAGTTTTACCCTGTACTTTTATTTCCTATAAACTCTTTATCTGTATCTGGTACCCATCCCCAACCCTTCATCTGAAATTTTCTCTACAAACTGATAAGAGCTGTTTTTCTGGGCAACAAACTAGATTTCATATGAAAGTGGCTTTATCATGGGTTTGAATGAACAAAAATTGTAGTTTTCTAAAGATTTCATAAATGTATATATCCATAAAATATGTATGTAACGATTTCTCTTGACTTTTTTAATGAAAAACTGAATATAAATTTCTTGACAATGCAGAGGAAGTCTGGTTTAAATCTGATCATTAAAGAATAATTTTTAAAATAAATTTATCACTCAAAAAACTTAGGTTTTTAAAAAAATCCAGATAATATTTTTCTTCATGTCAGTGTTTCATATACCTGCTGAGAAATTTTACAAGTAACAGAGAGATCCTGTTTGCTGTTCTTGATATCAAGGCTTATGCATGTAATATTCAAATTTATATTTATAGCTATTCTCTGCTTAAGTAAACTCAGCATATGAAAATCCGTATTTTAAAATAGAATACGATTGCTGAGCAGTCTGGTGAATTTTAAACATGAGTTATTCACAAAAATATGAATTACCCTTAGTTCCACATACCACCTGGATACATAAGGAACAGTTGTGTACTATATACATTAAAATATTCTAAACTGTTTTTTATTAGGCTTCCGCGATTAACATGCTAGTATATTAAAAATCATTGTTCTTTGTTTCTGCAAACTTACAAGAGTCCCTATTTTTTTTCTTTCTTACAGATATAAGCTTACCAAAGTCAGCAACAATATGCTACACAGCTGCCTTGCTCAAAGCAAGAGCTGTCTCTGACAAGTAAGTGCATAGTAACTTGTGTGGTGCTAGATGCTGCCTGGACCTAAGAAGGTGTATGGTCTCTGAGGGCTTTCTCTGGAAGTTTTCTCAGTCTATGAGAGCCCTGCTTATGAGCATGCATTTTTCTAAAACTTGCTGATCTTTTCTTTCTCTACTAGAAAGAGGGAATGTATATCCCCAGGTATTCTAAGGGTATATGGGTCCCTAAAGAGGGATTTATTTGAAATCCTATGCCTCTGAGGTGACCTTTTTTTTTTTGGCCAAACAGTAGATACCAAAAGGCCTGCTTGGGACTTATGCAGAATGATTTCTTTTATTCTTTTTTTTTTAATTATTTTTTATATTCCTTTTCCTCCAGCAGTCCAGGGTGGGATAGTAGCCAGTAACAAACATGGACTATGGCAAGAAGGGATGGTCATTTCCCATTCTTTACCTCATCAACTCCAAACTAACTCCCCATCCAGGGTCCATTTACCTGGAGTCACCATCTCAGTAGGACATTTGCCCATTTTATTCAGGCAGGTGACTATGGCATAGAGAATTTCCATAAACGCCCAAGGTGACTGGCAGGTGAAAGAGAATAGATGGCTTAACCGGTTTTGAGTTCCTAAACGCGTCCACTTCTCCAGCACACTCCCTCTGTAGCACTGAAAAGCAGATAACAGGAAAAGAAAACAGCCTGTGCTATGTCAGACAGGTTTGCTGTTAAGTGTGTGTGCACTTCAAGACCGAAGTAATTTTCTTTCATTCTTTTTTATCCTGTAGATCGCCAGTACCTACTGCAACATCTTTTCTCCCTACACAGCGACTCCAGCTTGGGAGGGCAGGGCCAGGGTTGTCACAGCTTCCCCTGTGGTGTCTGCCTGCCAAGCACAGCTCTGGAGTTAGCCCTGGGTGTGAGGTGAGAAAGAGATTGCATGGTCTGGTTTTTTTCATTCACTCGGGCAGGTGTCTCGCCCGCAGTTTGGGCATGCACACTCCCCTGCCGGATCGGCCCCAAGCAGGCTCGCCTGCTGCTGAAGCTGCAAGACTTAACCCTCCATCGCAGCACTGACATTGGGTTGGGAGCCTCCTTTAAAATTCTCCCCAGTTCTGTTTTTAACCAAGTGCGCTCTTCTGTAACCTAGTTATCTCTTTTTCCTACACTGTCAGTCCTACCCCCTCCCCTGACCTAGGTACCTCATAGAAAACTTAGATTAGCTATTTAGGCAGAGAGACTTGACAGCTGAATTTAATTCCTGTGGCATTAGATGCAAGCACGCTTTCTGCTTCTGCTGGGGTTTTTGTTGGCCTCTGAGGGGTCACTCAGAGGTTCTGTGTAGCGGAGGTTTGGAGAGCTCATGCCTTTGGCTTGCTGTGGTTTCCTGGGCCCTTGATGTGTAGATGGCTTTCTGGATTAATACCCAAACAGTGGTCCCAACTGGGTGGTGTTTGTCTTCCTGCTTTTCAGATTCTCTCCCGAGGCTGCATCTCGGCGGGGGCTGAGCACAGCAGAGATGAATGCGGTAGAGGCCATTCATAGAGCTGTGGAATTCAATCCTCATGTGCCAAAAGTGAGTCTGTGGGATCCCCATAGGAACTCGTTATGATAACAGAGAAGGTGTTCAGTGACCACAATGTCATGTCTTGAATACACCCAGTTATAAAAGAATTGCGTCTCATGAATGCTGAGGCCCTAAAGATTCTATGCTTATTAACCTCATTTTAAGCAAAAGCTACATTCAGGAGGCTTTGGGGCCCATTTTTGGGCTTCAGATAGTAAGAGTAAATTGATAGACCTCACTTTGGCCAGGTTGGGAAGTCTTAAATTAGAAGAATATGGAGATGCCAGGACTATTGTTTCACTTGATAGGAATTTCACACCAGTTGTAGTCTCACATAGATCCAACTTGAGAAATGGACCTTTTATTGTGAATAAAAGCGGTAAAAATACTAATACGACATTCTGTGTTTCCGTAAATAAAAGACAATTGGTATTGGCCAGCAAATAATGAGGAAAACCTGAAAGTATGAAAAAGTAGTTTTACTTTGATTTGTGCTATTTTAATAGGAAGTATTTGTCTTACTTGTTAAATAAGCACATGACTTACCAACATATGAATATGCAGTGTTTCCCATATGTTTTATAAGTTTGATTTTAAGGGAGCCAAATCATGGCAGAGGATATTTATATAATCTTTTACTCAGAAGACTAATGTGTATTCGTGGCTTACCTGTATTTGGGTCCCTACTACATGATAGATAGTCACTGAGGGCCATTTTCATTTTCTTGATATTATAAAGCACATTTTGACCTCTAGGAAACTATTCCTGCAATTTACACCAGGTACTCAAAGAGAATTTTCTTGGCAAAATGTCTGATGAATACTTTTACTGGTAAAAATGACAAAGGAAGACTGTTTTCTTGTTTTCTTCCAGGACTGTATCGAAAGGGTAGGGTTGGGTGAGTGCATGCGTGCGTGCATGCCTGTGTAAGGGAGGATTTATGGAGTTACCTACTTTGATTTATTTTGTTGATATCCAGAGTGACAGAGATAAGTGATCTAATATCATTCCTGAGGTTTTACTCAGGTCATGGTCATCTTTTCACAAAACAGGAAATTGAGGAGTGGTGCACAAGTGCCTCATTTGCAGAAGAATGTATTTATCTACTCTGGTTTCAGTGAACAGTGACCAACATAGTATTTGGAGATTTAGGTTTTTATATAAGGTGGTATAAAATATATCTCTTTATTTAATATTTGTTCAGCTAAGTTAAATTTTTGTTCACATTTGATTAAAATTTAAAACTAATCATGAAAATATTGTCCTGAATTACAGTAAACTTAGGTCATTGATTAATGTTTATCAAATGCCATTCTCTAACCACAGAGCTATTCTATGAACATAAATAAGACTGTTTTAAAAGTGGTATTGGGCAATAGAGTCCTAGACTCTGAGACAGAAACTTGGGTTCCAGTTCTGGCTCTGTCATTTACTAGCTGTGGGAATCTTGGGCTTAGCCTCTCTGATTCAGTTTTCCCTCATCTTCCAAAAGAAGATAAAAATACAAGCCTCACCTATTTCCTGTGATAAAGATCAAGTGAGATAATATATTCCAAGTTTTTTGAAAATACTTGAACACTGTATGCTTATAAATTATTAAAATTATTGATATTTGGCTTGTTGGCAGCTCCTCAAGTGTGGGACCTAAGCCTTAACTTTTCCAGTTATTCCAACCTGAGCCTTGTAATCCTGGGAAACAAGATAATAAACTGGAGCAATATCTTTTGGTTAGAAATTTTGTTGAAGCTGTCATTTAATTCTAAATAATGGTCTTAAGTGGTTCATCCTCCAGAAGAGTAGTAAAAGTCCTAAGAAATAGTTTAAAGCTGCCGTGGAAGATTTGACTCAGTCAACCAGTATTCTACCTACAAAACAGAAGTCTTCTAAAAATAGGAATAATACGAAAAAGTTGAAATAATTTTGTTTCATTCTACTTTCTAATTATTCAGCAGAGAAAATAGGGCATGTAAGTAAACTGAGTCTCCACCACTTTGCTTTGGTGGTGGTTATGCCGAGGGGGAGACTTGTTTTCAGATCCTCATCTTCTCTTGACGTTTCTGTGGGGAAAAGGACCTGTGAGTCACTGTCCTCCTATGTTCAAAATTAATCACAAACCTCTGGTGCACATGTGCCATACACAGGCTGCCATAAACATCTTTTGTACACGTTCTGCTGTTTATTGGACTGCTTACTAATACTTTAGTGGACATGTACATGCACATACACGTGCATACAGGCACAAAACTGCACATGCCTGTGCACGCCCACATGCTTGCCTGTGTATATGTATTGGTGGCTTTTCAGGCAGAGAATAGCCTTAATTCTAATGAGATATCAATGGCTAATATAAATACCTAGACTCTTGGTGGAAGAAGAGACCTTAAACATTGTATAAGGCACCCTCCCAGTTTAAGTTTTAATCTCTCCTCTTAGTGATAGTACAGTAATTGTTTTTATTATCATTTCTGTCAGTGTTTACTGTGTAGCAGGCACAGTGCTAACTGAGCTACCTATGCCACCTCCTTTATTTTTCGTAACAACACTGTGAGGTCTATCACATTATTATCCCTGCTACATAGATGAGAGCACCACAGGTTTGGAGAGCTTAAGCAATCTGCTCATGTCACACAGTAAGTAAATGACGGAGCCCCAGCTAATTTGGTTACTCTACTCTTAAACCTCTCCCTCCACTGCCCCCTAGATCCCGCCAGGGGGCAGACCAGCCTAGGCTGGAACCTTCAAATGATGGCAGACACAGCTTCCCAAGGCACTCAATTCCTTGCGGGCAATTCAGATTTCTTCAGGATATTATCATGTCTTAAACACTTCCATAGCTTCTTTTTCTCTTTCACAGGATGTTGTCAGTGGCCTACCACAGGAATTTTCAGTATATACATGCTATTTTACCCAATTACGTTCTGTGTGAAAGGAGAAAAAATACCAAATATAATAATATGAAGTGCCTTCCATAAATTTCCAGCCTAGTTCCAACTGGAATCCCAGTAAGCATAGTTTATATTTCAACATCAAATGATAAATACTAGTTATTTATCCTAGGAAGGTTATTCTTAGGAACTCTTCACCTGCAAACATGAGAAGCAGACAATGTTGCTTCTAACCACAACGCAGGGCTGGGAAATACAAAACTGCAGTAAAAAGCCATGGATCTCTGCTCTGAAGGAGAGCCTCTAAACATGAGGGTTTCAGAAACTTTAGATTGCAGAAGTTTGTAAGGTGGAAGCAGCCCATAAGCTCATGTTGCAAACTGAATTGTGTTACTCCCCTCCTGAGGAAGCGCAGCTGTGTCGTCAGCCCTGTGGACGGTGCCATCGCCTTGGACAGTTCTCCAGGACCTCTCATAATCTAACCCAACATGCTTTCCATTTTCCCCCAGCTTCTTTTAACAGTCCACTTATTGCGCCAGAAACATTCTTCTCCTCTCGCCTCTTTGCTTCCTCTGAGACAGTCCTTTCTCTTCCTTCACCAGCATCCCAAGTCACCACCAGGAAGCTGTACCTGTCTCATCCCAGAATCAGTCTTCCCCCTTTGGTCTGTCACTGCTGTGCTTTGGTTATGTACTTACAGTTCACCACCTTTTGAGGATGACTAAGGGTGTTAGGATCTTAACGGGCTGGGAATTTTTAAGAACTGGCTACACAGTTTAAAAAAAGGCAAATCTTTAAACCATTAGAGAAGTTTACCATTTAAAGTGATTAAAACAGGAGTTTTGAATTTAAAGACTTTTTCCATCTTTTAAAGAAAATGTCACTCATGTGATGGTGGACAAGTGAAGGCCTAAGCTTAGCTTGGTTCTGTAACTTCCTCTCTGTATTACTGTATTTTATGTATTTTATTTTAAACTAAAGCTGAATGGATTTTCAGCTTTAGTTTTTTCTTCTTCTTTCCCTGAAAACGTACTTCCCCACCTGCCCTGCTCATGCTCAGCAATGACAAGGTTTACATGGAAAGGCATATGTCTATCAGTGATTCATTTCTTACATAGATCTAAGTTAATACTGGCTTGTGTTCTTTTAATATATGCTCCGCCTACATGGCAAGGCCTCCCCTGTGAGGAACTACACTTTCGATTAGAGGATGTTGCATTAATTCCTTCAGGATGTTAAGATAAATTTCATTTTGATAGATTTTGAAAAAAGACTAAATTATCGATTTGTTACAAGAAGTATTCGGTATGTTTTCTTCCCTTTGTAGTGGTATCATAAAAATAATTTTTATATTAGAGAAAAGCATAAAGAAATCATTCATAATCCCTTCATATCTAGTCATATTTCATGTCATTTTTTCTATATATTTTTAATTCTTTTTTTAATGATTTTTATTTTTTCCATCATAACTGGTTTACAGTGTTCTGTCAATTTTCTACAGTACAGCAAAGAGACCCAGTCATACATACATATATACATTCTTTTTCTCACATTATCATGCTCCATCATAAGTCACTGGATATAGTTCCCAGTGCTATACAGCAGGATCTCATTGCTTATCCACTCCAAAGGCAATAGTTTGCATCTATTAACCCCAAATTCCCAGTCCCTCCCACTCCCTCCCCTTCCTCCTTGGCAACCACAAGTCTGTTCTCTGAGTCCATGATTTTCTTTTCTGTGGAAAGATTCATTTGTGCCGTATATTAGATTCCAGATATGTGATATCATATGGTATTTGTCTTTCTCTTTCTGACTTACTTCACTTAGTATGAGAGTCTCTAGTTCCATCCCGGTTGCTGCAAATGGCATTATTTTGTTCTTTTTTATAGTTGAGTAGTATTCCGTTGTGTGTATATACCACATCCTCATAATTCCATTCATTTGTCGATGGACATTTAGGTTGTTTCCATGTCTTAGCTATTGTGAATAGTGCTGCAGTGAACATACGGGTGCATGTGTCTTTTTCAAGGAAAGTTTTGTTCGGATATATGCCCAAGAGTGGGATTGCTGGCTCACATGTTTAATTCTTAGGAATCATAATAAGACACATATTTGTTTTAAAAATTGACACAGGGAGTTCCCTGGTGGCACAGCAGATTAAGGATCCAGTGTTGTCACTGTTGTGGTTTGGGTCCCTGCTGTGGCGTGGGTTTGATCCCTGGCCTGGGAACTTCTGTGTGCCTCGGCACAGGCAAAAAGAAAAAAAAAATTTAAATAAAAATTAACATGGACTTTTCTCTTGGACTTTATTATTGAAAATTGGGGATATATTTATCCCTTCCGGGAGAGGATCATCAGATTTTCAGAGTTCTTTGACCTTAAAAAGGTATCTTCTAACTTAACATTAAAGTCCAAGTCTTTTAGCCCTGTGCCTTAAAGTATTCTCTGGATGATTTACTTCCTTTTTTCGTATAAAAAGAACACAGCATGAAATCTACCCTCTTAACAAGTTTTTAAATGCACAGCACAGTGTTGTTAACTGTAAGCACGTTTCTGTACAACGCATCTCTAGTGCCTTTTCATCTTGCGTGACTGAAACTTTATACCGGTTGCACAGCAGCTCCCCACTTCTCTCTCCTCCCGGGCCCTGGAAACCACCACTTTACATTCTGCTTCTATGAGTTTTGCTACTTTAGCTTCCTCCTTTAGGTAGAATCACGCAGTGTTTGTCCTTCTGTGAATGACTTACTTCACTTAGCATAATGTCCTCCAAGTTCATCCACTTGTAGTATAAGGCAGGATTCCCGTCTTTTTTAAGGCTGAATAATATTCCATGGTGCGTGTGTGTGTGTGTGTGTGTGTGTGTGTGTGTGTGTGTGTGTATACCACATTTTCTTTATTTGTACATTTATTAATGGAAATTTTGTTTGTTCCCACTTCTCGGCTTTTGTGAATAATGCCACAGTGAACGTGGGAGTGCAGATGTCTCTTCAGGATTCTGTTTTTAGTTTTTTTAGATGATCCAGAAGTGTGATTGCTGGATCATATTTTTAATTATTTGAGGGGTCTTAATACTGCTTTCTGTATTGGCTGCACCCTTTTACATTCTCCCTAACAGTGCACAGGAGTTCCAGTTCCAATTTCTCCACTTCCTTACTAACACTCAGCATTTTGTATTTTTTTTATAGTGGCCATCCTAACATGTATGAGGTGATATCTCACTGTGGTTTTGATTTCCACTTCCCTGATGATCTGTGATGTTAAGCACCTTTTTGTGTACTTGCTGATCATCATACGTCTTTTTTGGAGAAATGGCTATGCAAGCCCTTTGCCCATTCTTAAATCAGGTATTTTTTAAGATAGAGTTGTATGACTTCCTTATTTATCTGGATATTAACTCCTTTTCAGATATGCTTACAAGTATTTTCTCCCATTTCATAGGTTGCATTTTAACCCTGTTAATTATTTCTTTTGCTGTACAAAAGCTTTTTATTTTAATTTAGTCCCACTTGTCTAGTTTTGCTTTATTTGCTAGTGCTTTTGGTATCATATCCAAGCCATAATTGCCAAGACCAATGTTAGGAATTTTTTCCCTATGTTTTTTCTAGGAGTTTTATAGTTTCAGGTCTTACATTTAAGTCTTTAAAGCATTTTGAGTTGAATTTTGTGTATGGTGCAAGATAAGGACCCAATTTTATTCTTTGGCATGTGGATATCCATTTTTTTCCAGCAGTATTTTTTGAAAACGATTTAGTTCTTGTGTCCTCTATTGTAGACATCAGGTTGTGGTCAGTTCTAATAGTAAACCTCTTTGGGGATAAAGATATTTTGGTCTTTAGAATTATTAGGATAAATTTGCAGAATGAGAATTATTGGTAACATATAGAAACACTTCAGTGTTCTTGATATTTATTGCCAGGTAACTTGCTGGAAAAAAAAATTGTAACCATTTACAGTCCCATCAGCTGGTGACTCCTTTTTCATTTCATCCCACCTCCTAGCACTGACCAGTTTGTTTAAAACTGAAAGAAGGGGGAAAAAAAACTTACGATTTTATTAATTACAGATGGAATTCTGTCCTTTTAGTTTGCATCTCTTTGCCACTTCTAGTGACTTGGAACATCATCAGCCATGTGCATTAAGTCTTTTCTGAATTGCCAGGCCAGTTATATAGTGTTCATATTATTACTAAGAGAACATTAATTACAGTGATGGAGCAAAGGGTGCCTACATAAAGGCAGACAGACCCATCAATTATCCTTGAAAGAGTTCAAAAGTGTTTGAAATAAGGTCTCTCACTTCCTGTCCATGGGACTAGAGGGAAGTATGGGAAGGAGGGGTTGATTAGCTCCCTGCCTATTTACATTTTGATAAAATGGGGGAAAGAATAAAGGCCTCAGAAGGATGATGAAAAGTAGTGGAGTCACGCTGTGTAACTCATTCAGTACATGATAGGTGCACCTCTGAAGAAGGACAGTCAGAGTGTAACAGTGATACCACTGTGCCCCTGAGGACCCACAGATTCTCCTTAGGCCTCCAGATTTGAGAGGAGGCTCTGGCGTGTTCTCCCTGTAAGTATTGTCTTCAGGGGTTCCCAGTTTGTAACTTCTGGCTAAGTCCTTTGCTTGTGGTTGACTTAAGAGTTACCCATTTCTGACCTCTGCCTTGTATTCTCGTTCTAGCACAACCATTCCTGCTCCCTGTTACCACAAAAACAAACAAACCAACAACAATAACAAACTAATTAATAACAATTTTATTATTATTTAAAGCAGTAAACATTTTTTCCCACCTAGTGCAAGCTCATGTGAAACCTCGGTGAACAAGGTAATTAAAAGTAGAACCACTCTGGTTGAAACTGGGCTGAGAAGACTAGTAGCTCTGCAACCCCAAGGCACCTCTGCATCCAGTTTAAAAAATAGCAGATGCGGAGTTCCTGTCGTGGCGCAGTGGAAATGAATCTGACTAGGAACCATGAGGTTGCGGGTGCAATCCCTGGCCTCACTCAGTGGATTGAGGGTCCGGTGTTGCCATGAGCTGTGGTGTAGGTTGCAGATGCGGCTCGGATCTGGCATTGCTGTGGCTCTGACATAAGCTGGCAGTTACAGGTCCAATTAGACCCCTAGGCAGGGAACCTCCACATGCCGCGGGTGCAGCCATAAAAGGACAAAAGACAAAAAAAAAAAAAAAAGCAGGTGCCTGTGAGTTGTCACCCACCACCACATGAAGACCCCAAGCTTTCAAGCTCCCACCCATAGGCCATGCACCCATTCTGAGCCCCAGCTGCTTGGGATGCTTGGTTCTTGTGGTTAGGGCTATTGGGAGAAAAATCAAGAAAAATCACAGGCACTGATGAGGAAAAGCTTTCCCCTTCTTCTGGCATAAAATCTCAATACTGTTAAACCTTGGGCTCCTCTTACTGGGCCCACTCAGGGGCTTGCAGGAGTGCACTGGGCAGTCCCTACGGGCACTGGGGGACGGGGTCTCACGGTGCTCCTAAAGCTCGTTTACTAGCAGAGCAGCCTGGGCTTAATAGAATACTGAGGGGAAAGTCTAGTTTTTAAATTATAGGGGAGTGTGAAAGGGAAATCATGAGAAAGCATAGAGAAAAGAGTGAAGCCCATAAGGACAGAAGTGAACCCCTATTAAAAATTTGCATTTTTAATAAAAAACTCATCTAATGTTAATCTGAAATTTCATGCAGATTTCAAGAGGCTTATGGAGAAAAACATCCTAGTAATTGTATATGCTAATGGGCATCCATAGGACCTTGTTATAGTAGTGATGGAAATTCTATTTCTTGCAAACACTAATGCAATCCTCCCTTTATATCTTGGTAAAGCTGATTGACAGAGTATAAAATTGCTTTTTAATCCAATTTAGGAAACAAAATGTGTAGTGGGTTTTAGCATTTAAAAATGCTTGAAGCGTGGAAGCAGAAACTCAAATACCCTGGCAGATTGTCTATGATATTATATGTCAATGGTACTTTTCAGAAATATTATTATTTCAATATAAGTTTCTTTGAATTGAGTCATATTTTGTCCCAAAGCTTTTTTGGATTAGAGTTAGGAGAATGTATTGTGGAAATATGAGCCAGAGAAAAATGAGCAGAAACCAGTTTTTAGCCACATTTCTCCAGAATAAAAAGTTTCGAAGAGATCTCTTTCTTTATCAAAAAGCACTGTAGCTGCTCCCACCAAGGCCACCCCCAGGTCATCCGGCATCTCATGTCTCCTCGGCGTCTGGTCCCACTGACCACTTTTCCATCTCAAGGCCATCTTGGCTCCTTGCCACCCTCACCCGGTTCCAGCCCTGCGTCTCTGAGCACTCTTCTCCCACGGCGCTCCCTCCCCTGCCCACCCCTCAGGTTGGTTCTCTCTGCCCTCTCCTTCCTCGCTTGAGGCCCCCGGAGACCTCATGTGCCCCCATTACTTCACCTCCGCCTCTCGCCGCACACCCAGACCCTAGTCCCCAGCTACTCTCTCCTGCGCACCTCCACGCCTCACTTCAGGCCATCGCTGCGCGTGTGGTTCACATGCACTCCAGCCTTCCCACTGCTAAGCCTCTTTTTCTTCTCTGCTGTCTTCGTCTTGGTTAGTGATCTCACGTTATTCTAGTCTCAAAACTAGAAATAGCACAGTCGTCTTTGATTCCTCTCTTGCCCTTAGATTCAGCCAGACACGGGGGCCTAGGGAAGAGTCCCCCTCCTTAGTTTCATCACTTGGGCCACGGCAGGAGCTTTTAAAGACTTCGCCGACTTTAATCTTTTCCCTGTCCAGTTGCTTGCACACGTGACGTGCCCATTTCTTTGAAGAACATAAACTGTACCAACTCACTTTATAGTCTCCTGTTGCAGCGGTTTTCAGACAGTCTCCCTAGAAGCCATGGGGCTCAGACCTCTCTTGCGTCTCTCCCCTGAAGTCCCCCACGGCTTCGTTTCAACATCAGTTTTACATCTTCTGCTTTAAGTTTCCTTTTTTGTCCTTCAAACAAACTTTTCTGAGTCTCAAAGTTTGAAAACCACAGAATAAATGAGGGCAAAGGTCACACTATGGAGCAAATCACTAGAGGTCTTTACAACTGCTTTTCCTGCTTCACTCCCACGGAGAGAGTTCCAGTGCAGGGTCTGTCACCAGCAACTTGTAGAACCCTGGACAAGCTACCTAACTTCCCAAAGCACCCACTTTCTCATCTGTAAAATAGGAACAATAATAATAGCTCCCTCACGAGTTGTTGTAAGGAATATCTGATATGATAATGTTGGCATGTGTTAGGGTTTTGGCAGTGTTGGCATTTCCTACCATGTTAGCACTCAAGCCCATTTTGCCTTCTAATGCTTTGGTACCCAGCCTTGCAGTAGCTTCTGCTTCCTCTCATCTTTACAGGTAGACACTTGTTTATTAATGAGAATAACCCATGTTTTTCTTTGCTTCCTTAGCACTGATTATATACCTCTTCCTAAGGCAGTCATCATGTTGCATTTTTAAAAACTTTTTTTGCTTTTTAGGTACTGCACCTGCAGCAAATGGAAGTTTCTAGGCTAGGGCTCAAATCAGGGCTGCAGCTGCTGGCCTATACCACAGTCACAGCAATGTGGGATCCGAACTGCATCTGCGACCCACACCACAGCTCACAGCAATGCTGGATCCTTAACGCACTGAGCAAGGCCAGGGATCAAACCCATATCCTCATGGATACTAGTCAGGTTTGTAACCCATTGAGCCACAATGGGAACTCCATAGTGTTGAATTTTATCATTTCTTTGTCCAGACACACACACTCCTACAAAAGCTAGGGCCCACCAGGGTAGGTACCTCACCTGGTCATGCCCTTGAGCTGCCTCATGGATGCTCCTGTATCTGTGGCCTTGGAGGAGACTTTGGGTGCTCCCCTAGGTATGTCACTAGAGAACTGCTCTATCTGTGCCCTTGGGTGACATTGTGGCACCCCATACCTTTCCTTGGGATACACTGTGGACACTCCCATATTTTCTGAATGAAGCAAAGTAACTGATGAATAGATGAGTGAACCAGCAAGAAGCAGTTATCTTGCGAAGGGAACCCCTGAGTGGTACTACAGAACACTGGGCTAAATTTGGCAGTTCAGCCTTGCTTTGTGCTTGTTTCTGTATCGGTCAGTTGGTAACCTCTGGCAGCCAGTTCTCTTCAGCTGATCTGCTCCCACCATAAAACTCCTGAAGTTTTCTCTAGAAAGAGACTCAACTGTGGGACACACACAAGAAACGTGATTTACCTCCACGGTAATATTAATACCTCATTTTTGTTGTTGTTATTAGCAAAAATAGCTACTATTTAGTGAACAAAATAGCTACTATTTTATTTGAGTGTGCCAGAAACTGTGTGAGTGTTTTACAAATATTATCCTACGCAATTCAAAAGTTAAAAGAGCAAGGTGTGTATTTTTATTATCTGTTTTAAAGATAAGCAAGCTGATGTTGAAAGAAATTAAATCACTTGTCCAAGGTCTCATAGGTGAATAGTAGAGGCGGTGGCTCGGTGGGGCAGAGGCAGATGAGGGGAGGGGGCAGGGGCTGGGGAACTGTGGGCCAGCACAACATGGCCTGTGCCAGAGTCTTCATTCCTTATGGCATTTTTATCTTATTCCAGCATGTGTCTTATCAAATCCAGGTAGCAGACAGCACTGAAACTCAGAATATGTAGCATGTCTTCCAAGTAGTACTAGCTGTATTTTTTTTTTTTTTTTTTTGTCTTTTCAGGGCCACACCCGCAGCACATGGAGGTTCCCAGGCTAGGGGTTCGAATTGGAGTTGTGGCTGCCAGCCTACACTACAGCCATAGCAACGCCAGATCCAGGCTGCTTCTGCGACCTACATCACAGCTCACGGCAATGCTAGATCCTTAACCCACTGAACGAGGCCAGAGCGAAGCCAAGGATCTAACCTGTGTTGTCATGGATACTAGTCCGATTCCTTTCTGCGGAGCCACAACGGGAACTCCTCTCTGAACTCTTTACTGATGTTCTTAAAGCATTCTTTCTGGGTTTACAGCCTCCTTTTTCTTTTTTTTAAGGCCGCACCCACATTATGGAAGTTCCCAGGCCAGGGATTTAATCTGAGCCACAGCTGCAACCTATGCCACAGCCATGGCGATGCCAAATCCTTTAACCCACTGTGCCAGGCCAGGGTTCAAACCAGCACCTCTGCAGTGGCCTGAACTGCTGCAGTCAGATTCTTAACCCACTGTGCTACTGTGGGAACTCCTCACAGCCTCTTTTATTCCCAGTGCACCAAAGCACTGCAGACATAAAAAATTGTTTTCTCTGGTTATCTTATTTGTCTGTTTGTGTGATTTGCTCTTTGTGTTCTGAATGCAAGACTATAAAATAATTTTGTATTACATACATACACATATGTGCACATACATCTATATATATAGGGAGAAAAAATTTAAAATGCTTATTAGAGAAAACTTGGAAACCACAGAAAAAATACAAAAGAAATTAATCTCCATAAAGTCAAATATTTTGCCACCATTAACCCTCAGTTTGTGACCTCTAATACTTTTAATGCCTACAAATACATTTGTATTACCAAAATCATAACCTGTACTATACACTTGGTTTTTTTCTTCACTTAGTAGTACATCATGAACAGTTCCTCATGCTAATAAATGTTCTTCCACTGCCTGATTTTGGGAAGCAATTAGGTAGCTGTCATCTAAGTGTACTGGAGTTTAATTCATTTATTCTTTCTCAATTTGTTTATTCCCATATTTTTGCTAATGATTTTCATGTGACTTCTGCTTTTGTTGGTATTGAAAATCCAAAAAGGGAGCATGGATTTTTTGGCATTAATATCTGTGTAAAGGATAACTTTGGGACCATGTTCACTCTAAGTGTTAATAGAATTTTAAAACCTTAACAGAGGTTACCTGAGTGGTTGTCTGGGGTTAGCCTTTGACAGGGCACATCTCTGCTGCAGCTTTCCTGCAGGTAAGCCAGGCTCTGCTCACAGACCTCCATAAGTAGACACTGTTCTACTTCTCTTTATATGTCCTAACACGACGTGTTCCTGTATTGGGCACAGGAACTAGCTTCTGACACAAATAGATTTTGAAAAGTTGTTTCCGAAACCTTTAGAAGCCAGTGCTTCAAAATCAATGGGAGCTGAGTATCTGGAAAGGAAGTTAGAGGCAGGACGGCAGACAGGGTAGTGCAGAATGCTGGCTTAGCCAAGAGAAGCCAAGTAACCGTTACAGACAGGCAGAGTGTGTTCTCTGATTTGCGAGCTACAGTTATTCTAATTGATTTCTGCATACTTGTGGATAGGGATCTGCCCTCTTGCATTTATTTTTCTCTTGACAAGTAAGATGTGAAATGTTGTTCCATGCCTTTCTAATTTAAATGTTGCACATGTTGAGAACCTATCTTGCCAGCCATTTCAAGCCTGGCCAAAAACATAACACATTGTTGTTATTAGCCTTCATTATTTGAATAGAGCCAGCATTTTGTTTGGAACTCTGCTGGGGTATAAATCTCCTTTATAGATGTAGCCTGTCTCTGCCATAAAGTCTATGCAGTGAGAAGGCACTGAGTTTCCTGGGTGAGTTGCTCTGGTCAGCCTCCTGAAGCTCATGAGGCCAGGGATGCTCATTTGGAGAAACTTCTTGGGAAGAGCAATCCATGCTCTTGAAGGTCTTATGACTGAGCTGAGGGGAAAGACGGATACTAATCTAAGGCTCTGTGGGAGAAGTGCACATGCACAAAGATCAGAGAGAGCTTAGAGGAGAAACAGAGCATTACCTCACAGCTCACACGGGTGGCTGTGGACGATGTCCTTGAAGCCATATGCACCACACTCAGCCTGCAGGCTGAGTACACCATCTGTCTCACACACACGTGCGCTGCTATTTTCCGAATATTATGTAGATGCCCTGTGGCCAACAATGCTTTTAAATGAATTCTTGTATTGTTACTGTGTACTTTAACCTGTAGCCATGTTGTGTATTTTTGATCAGTAGTTTTTGCACTTAGAAATTCTATCATGGTCATCTGTGAAATATTTTCGTGTTAAAAATTGTTTCTGTTACTTGAAAATTAGAAACTTCCGTTATTTTTAGCAACGCTGTCCACTGAGACTTTCTGTGATTGTAGAAATGCCCCTGCATTGTCTGGTATGGGAGCCATTAACTACATACAGCACTTGAGGACTTGAAATATGACTAGTGGGACTGAGGAGCTGAGTTTTTAATTTTACTTGATTTTAATTGATTAACATTTAAGTAGCCACACATTAAAGGAAGGCTACCACACTGCTGTGGTGGATAGTTTTCTAAACATCCCCTTCCTTCCCACACCCCTAGCCACACATGGGGGTGGCTACCAGGCCCACTTCTTCTCAGGTGCCCCGTTCCTGAAGTTTTTCTTAGCCCAAGAGAAGAGTTCTTAGGCACATAATGAAATGACTTTGAAAGCCTTTCCTAATCATAGGAATAGAAAGGAATGGTAACATACACTTTTCTTTCAGCCACCATCTGATCCTCAGGAACTTGAAGAGGTTTCTGTTTTCATATTTAGTTTGTTTCAAGTTCAAGTAACATGATCCTGTTTTAAAAGCTGACTCTTTGGTAGGTTATAAATAATTATTAGAAACTCAAAAATCAAAATCTCATTCTAGGGCTCTCCTTAGGCAAGAGGTTCTCCCTTTCCTTTGTTGTCCTGATGATTATTAAGAGTAACCAAATGGTTTTCCTTTTCTAACTTACTCTGAAGCAATGAATAAAGTTCATAGTACTTTACAAGTGGTATAGCTTATGACCCCTGGGGCCTTCTAAGTCCATCATGGGCAGTAGTAACATATGGTATAATGGCTTCTGTTAAGGTAGCGTCACGAGACAATAGCCAGTTCTGTTATGGTTGGTATTCATTATAAATATAGTGCGAGCTGGACTACTAGGTAGTTCAAAAATCGTTATTTTTCCCAAAAGATGTTTGTCCTGCACTGTTTTAAAACAAGATGAAGGACGAAAGCAGTAAATGTAAAATTCAAAAAGGCATATAAACTCATGCTTGAGGGGCTCCCATCAAAATAATGAACACTTTCATGGACCAGTCTGGGGAGAGTCTTTCTGTGGGAGAGGACCTTCCACCCCAGAGCTCCTCAGGTGTGTTGCTGCATCCACTCTTCACTGCCCTCTGGGTGGGCTCTCTCTTCGAGGCCTGAGGCTTGGAGTTTTCTTTAAGTGCCAGATCCAGAGCAAGGAAAATTTCACTTCCTGAAACCAAGAGACCGCTATGTGTCCACCTGGCTCCTGCTGGGCAGTGCCCCCTGACACTGAGCATGCCAACAGGAGAGGAAACTAAAAGGCCACTTCACCCAGAGTGCTCAGGGTATAGGAAGCCACAGAGAAACATGATGGGAGTCTCATGACCTCCACTCTGTGTGGCTGGATTCTTCCACTCTTCACTCTCTTTCATAAATTTCTTCTAACACATAAATCCACAAACAGTTATTTATGACATTAAAATCACTGGACATCTCTCCTCTTAGCACCTCCTTTTGCTGTGTTTGGGCCCTTTTAGTGACACACTTCCCTCCATGGTCTGCTAATGGAGTTGATGAGAAGTAGAGTCCAGGGGACATGAGCCAACAAAGTCAAGTGAACGTATGCAGATATAAAATACCACCCCTGGGAGTTCCCGTCAAGGCTCAGCGGAAACGAATCCAACTAGGAACCATGAGGTTGTGGGTTCAATCCCTGGCCTCACTCAGTGGGTTAAGGATCCGGCGTTGCCATGAGCTGTGGTGTAGGTTGCAGACGTGGCTCGGATCCAGTGTTGCTGTGGCTGTGGCGAAGGCCGGCGACTACAGCTCTGATTAGACCCCTAGCCTGGGAACCTCCACATGCCGTGGGTGCGGCCCTAAAACGACAAAAGGCCAAAAAAAAAAAAAAAATACCACCCTGAATATGCTTCCCCTTCTAGTCTATAGTAAACACAAAAGAGCACAAATGGAAACTTAATCTTCTCAGAGCCCCCAGGAAGAATATCTATCCTTGCCCTGTGCTCCCGCCTCCTTTGTGCAAAATAGGGGCAGAGAGGCATAAGCTGAGACCCCTGCAATGTTGGGGCAAGAAGCCAAAAGAACATTGTGGTTTGAGGTCTGTACTACTCCCCTGCCTTGTGTCTTCCTCCGGCAGCCCCCTCCTCCTCCAACGTCTGAGCAACCATGGGTTGACCCTTCTGCAGGTCAAGGTCTTCTGGATGGATCTGTGCAGATAGACTAATGGGCAGTGCTAGTCGTTCCAAGTCTCTCTAGTGCGGTTGGCTTAGTCATATGACTTCTTAACCTTCATGTGTTTGTTTTATGTCTTTTCATTCTGGCTACAAAATTATGCCAAATTATTGTGTCTTCTAAATTTTCCTTTATGCTGTTTGAGTCTATTATATGTATTTCTTTGATTAGAATATCTTAGCCTGAAAGCCTCTGATCTTCACTGTAGGAAACTAGTACAAGGCTAATTATCTGTCAACAAACTTCGGATTGCTGGATGTTTCAGTAATTGCCTTCAAATGTAGCAGTGAGTTTGCAGGTTTGATGAAATGCTTATGAGCAGCGGCTTTAGGGAAATCAAACCTCTCTATTTTCAACATTGAATTCCAAATCACTGTGTATTAACACATCCATCTCCTGTCTTTTTAATTTCAGTATTTACTAGAAATGAAAAGCTTGATCCTGCCCCCAGAACATATCCTGAAGAGAGGGGACAGTGAAGCGATCGCATATGCATTCTTTCATCTGGCACACTGGAAGAGGGTAGAAGGGGCTTTGAATCTTCTGCACTGTACGTGGGAAGGCAGTAAGTGACTTTCTTTGAAACATTTTGTTAAAGCATGAAAAGATGCTAAAACTGTTTTACCCTGCGTGTTGGTGACGAATGAGGAATATTTGCATATCTATAACTCTCCTTCTCTGTGATATCCCTTCACTAAGAGATGGTTAATGACTTGGGCTCTCCAGGCCCCCAGTGGTGGTTGGCCTAACTGCGGTGAGTCCATCTCTTTAGCTCAGAAAGGCAAGTTCATAGGCTAGATGGGATGAGTCTGGGCTGTTCTGGCAGAGGCTCACTCTACACCCAGAAATCCCTCTTTGGCGGCCTGGAGGGCCCGTCTGCATCATGGGAATCTTTGACATGGGGTTAGGCCTTGGGTTGGGTTCTGATGACCACTCTTGGATGGCCTTTCTGAGAGGCTTGGCCAAAGAGCCACGGTTATCCTCCTAGAGAGCTACATTGGCCAAACAGATGAACAGCAGTTATGCTTTAGAACAAAAGCAGTGGCCACTGTACCCTGATATTTGGTGGCAAGTGTAACATTGTGGATAAGGGATAAATGCCTGTTAGACATGAGGGATAAGTTGATCTGAGCACGTGCAGGCACCATCATTCTGTGACAGGAGAAGAGACTGTAATGGTGAGTGAGACCGCTCCCTGCCCTGCAGAGGCAGCTCATCCAGTTGGAAAGAGTAACCAGCAGCAGTGATTTTCAGAAGGGAGAGCCCTGTGGGTTGGAGCCATGGGTAACCTTATGGGTCATAGGAGATTTGAACTAAGCCTTGAAGCGCTAGCATAGTATTAGAAGCAAAAACATTGTGTGGAGAAATGCCAAGTGATGGGGCTGTTTGGGAGAATGTAAATTAAGGAAAAAGGCTTAAGATTGTGATTATTGGACAACATGTATGTTGACACTCTGTTATTATTAATTTAAAAAGAATCAGCACAACATGCAGCTTGGGGTTCCCCGCTTCATGGGGAAAATAAATATTAGAGCCTTCTGATAATTTTTTCTTAGTTCACCCCTACTCTGATCAGCCTCACAAACGAATGTCTTTTTAATCCCTTTCACTGTTTATCTTTGCTCCGTCCATTTTCATTTTGCTAATCTTCTGCTCTTCCCTTTTCCTGCCCTTCTGTAACCCAGCAGGAATCCAAACTGGTACAGGAAGGGAGGAGGGGCAGCCAAATGGGATGGAGTAAAAAAGTAACTTGACAGAGAAGGGACTCAAGTTGATCAAAAGTCTTGTTTAGTTGTTTAGAAAATATTTCTTTGGAGCATCAATAGCGGGTCCCGTTAACTATAACTTAAGGGCTGTTAACTTGATCGACGTTTCTACCCCTACTCTGGAAGTGTAATACCATACTCCAGCTGTCCTGGACCTGGTATTTGGATATGTTAAGACAGCACTCTGCACAGGGCATGTGCGGACATGTGTACAGTCCCCTCTGGCTGGGGCTCATTGTTGCGTCTAAAGTGTTCTATCCAGATGAGACAAAAGGAGTTTTCATTTAAACATGAGAAAGAGACAGAAAAAGCCCAGCAAGCCTGAACATGAGAGGCCTCGCCTAATATAGCTTGTGGTAAAATTAAGTGTGACAATTTGGTTTACCCAATAAAAACATATTTATAGATTAGTATCTTGGAAACATAGTATAGAAGCTTATCGATTGTATCTGATGGATAAGAAAGTTAACAGTCCTGTAGAAAGGATCAAAAGAGGGATGGGGCAAGATGTGGTAAAGATACGGTGTTAGGAACAGTATAACTATGAAAAAACCCAGTGAGGAAATTCTGTTTGTAAGTTAGTGGCCCATATAATCAGATGACAATGGGAGTTGCTTTGAAACAACTGGCAAGGACGGTGAGATTGTGAGAAATGTGAAGTGATGTGGTGGCCCCCACATCAAGCAGGGTGGTGCTGTTGGGGGAGTGTAATCACTTCAAACTTGGCGGGCGGAACATTTTATTAGAATAAAAAGGAGTGAGTTTTTAGATGTAAAAAGCATGGCAAGGCAGTCAGAGACCTATAGGAAAGGGAAATTCTGCATTTGATCCTTATAGATAATTAAGAACTAACCCAGGAAGTTACACTGCTGTTCAGTTTTCAGAAAGAGAGCCATACCATTCAGTTTTAGAAAAGAGAACCGTGAGAGTGCTTTCCAGATGCTAACTGCTTGGAGGACCCCAAGAACCTTGAAGAGTGTTTGTATAACAGCGTAGTTCACAGAGGGGTTGAATTTCCATGATTTAATGGACTCTAGATAAAGTTCTGAGTTAGGCAGCACAGAGGTGGCCAGCCTAGTGGTTCAGGAGAGGAACAGGTTCGTTGAAATGAGTAACATATGAACGTCCTGTTGACGCTGGGAGCCAGGTTTACCTTCTCTTCACTGCTCTTATCTATATTACCACCTATTTAGGCCTTTCCTGAATAGATTAAGGATAAGAGAATCAGCCATTTCTGAAACATTTGGTTACTGCACTGATTACAGACTGAGGTGTAACTATGCCCTTTCTAGTGTTTTGAAAGTGATTATCATTCTATAAAAATTATATTTTTTGTTAAATATTGACTTAAACATTTTAAATATAAAAGAAGCCCAATTTTAGTTTTTTTAAAAATTCTTCATATAAACAAAGGTAAGAGACTGGAAATAAATACATGTTTAAGTAGGTTTTAAGTGATTTTTTTTTATTCACATTTGTGCATCTCAAAATGTCTACAATAAGCACATATATTTTCTCCAAACATATTTAGAAAAATAATCTTTCACTATAAACAGTTTCGGCCTTTTTTAAAAAGAAAAGCTATAAATCTGTCACACAATTTAAAAGAAAGAATTATCACTCCAACCTCAGACAACTGCATGTAAATTATTTGACGTGATGTCTAGATCTGTCTCCATTCTAAGTTAAATGGAGGTATCAGAGATCCAAATTTGAAATCAAAGGACCTGGATTAGAATTCTGATTCAGGGTGTTCCTGTTGTGGCTCAACTGTTATGAAATGGACTAGTACCCACGAGGACGTGGGTTCCATCTCTGGTCTTGCTCAGCAGGTTGTGTGAACTGTGGTATAGGCTGCAGACACGGCTTGACTCAGATCCCACTTTGCTGTGACTGTGGAGTAGGCCAGTGGCTGCAGCTCTGATTGGACCCCTCACCTGGCAACTTCCATATGCTGCAGGTGCGGCCCTAAAAAAGCAAAAGAAAAACGTTATGACTCAGCTGCCTATAGTGGTATTAACTTACCCATTTTTTGAAAACTGTGAAGCGCTGATGATATTGAATGCCATCACCCCACCCCAAGTTGGTGGGCTTCCGGGTAGTTGTACAGGGGACAGCGCCAATACTGGAGCCACTCCCTCTCCCTGTCTGAGGCCAGTGGGGCTCCTCCAGAAAATCTGTGCCTGTATGCAGGAGGATGCACTTCCTCAAGCTCTCCACTGGGTGGCGCCTTTTGACATCTCCAGCTTCACGTCTAGGTTTTCTCCTTAAATCATTTCTTTTTCATTCTAAAATTTAAGGCCATTCCCCAACTCCCTTCGGGTTTCCCCTTCTTATTAGAGAATTCAGGGAGGAAGGTAACTATACCTGATTTCACTAGGTTCCACGTTAAAAGTGAGTATTCTTTTAAAAAGTCAGTTTAGCTTTCAGAAATTGAAAAACAGAAAACAATGTAGAGTTCCCATCGTGCCTCAGCAGAAACGAATCTGACTGGTATCCACGAGGACGCAGGTTTGATCCCCGGCCTTGCTCAGTGGGTTGTGGATCCGGCGTTGCTGTGAGCTGTGGTGTAGGTCTCAGACGCATGTCCAATCCCTGTGGCTCTGGCGTAGGCCTGCAGCTGTAGCTCCGATTCAACATCTAGCCTGGGAAGCGCCATATGCCCCGGTTGCAGCCCTAAAAAGACTTAAAAAAATAAAATAAAATAAAATAAAATAAAAACAACCCCCCCACCCCCTTATTTATGCCAAAAGTGTTGGTTAGGGTTAGGGATGAAGGTATATTTTTCTTTGCTTTTTAATGAGTTTATTATGTTGGAGCATTAGTCATCCTGTGGAATTAAGTCAGTTTCCCACCAGTCAGGCTGAAATAATTCACATTTTGATAAAACCCCAAGATCCAGCTGATGCATGGCAGAGATTGTTTGGGTTTGAAACATATGGTGGTTAAAAAAAAAGGAAAGAAAGAAACAACAACAACTGAGTCCTCAACCACAAATACATCAGCATTTCAAAGGTTTGTAAAATGTTTGATTCATCACTGTCTCAGCCCCTGAAATTACACAATTATGTTCCTCAAAGTCGAGATAATCAAGAAAGGGGAAAAGCTTTAATTTGTAAGATTTGAAAACATGTTTCTTAGTTCATTACACAGCTGCCATCTTATCTGAATTATGCTTATTTTAAACACTGTAGGTTCTGGTTATCCTCACACACGCACACAAATGCAAGTATGAGTTGAATGTAAAAAAACATAAATGAATCAGGGATCTCGTTTGAACTATGTCTTATTTACAGTGGTATTGTGCCTTATGGGACCCTATTTTGAGTGGCATATCTTCTATTTTACCTGTATTAAATACTGATGTGGCCTTATCTCCCTCCTACCTTCATCTTTTCAAGACTCTGTTTTGGCTGTATTTATTTTATAAAGCAAGATAGTCTTCTGACCGCAACTGTGAGCTTTAGGTTAATTTTTCCAGTTCTATGTATCAGAAGAGTAGAATGCCATGGGGTAAATCACTTAGCTTTTCTTTGTTTCCATTTTTTCCACTTGATCAAGTAAGACTCTTTATTTTCTTTTTGGAGATTTTTTCCAAAGAATTCACTAAATAATGTATAAGATTTGAAGATGGTGTTTTTTAGGAGGACTAAGGCAAAGTATTTCCTTTGAGAGGAGAATATGGTCCATTGTTGAACCAAAGGATGAGATTCTGATTCTAATTTATTCTCTTTGAACCTGCTGGTAAATGCTACTTGCTGTAAGATGTGGTCCTTAGGGCATTTCCTCTAACCCAACCTTTCCTCCAAAAGCCTGGCACCTTTGGGACTGCTACAGAGATTCTTCCACCCCTCACCCCATAGATCTAAGAGTAAATTTTAAAAATGGGGAGAAAATAATGGCCAGCCAAAGTCCCTGGCCATAGCCAACTTACATTATAGCCAGGCAGTGTCCAGATATTGTACGACACTTCCCCGCCTACTCCCCAGAGGAACCACCTTGCTCCTTTCAGTTATTCAGTTTGGGGTAACCATAATTTGAATCCACTGGGGTTTTTAAAGAGAAAATATATGTCTTCTCTGTATTGTACATTAATTTATTCATTCCTTTATTCAACTAGTATTTATTGAGTCCCTCATTTGTGCCAGACATTCTCTGGGGGATGCCAAGATGTGTAAGACTCTGAAATGCTTTGAGAGAAACATTGGTGCTTGTGTGTGTGGATGTGTATGTGTGCGCATGCATGTATGCCCATATACACTTATACACCAGTATATAGTGTGGATACAAGCAGTGCTATCACGGAAGCAGGAACAGAGTGTTGGAATATTGAGGATCACTAACACGTTAGTGAATCTGCTGTGAAACTAGAATTTTTCTTCACAATTGGAATGGAACATCCTGTAATCTAACTAAAGGAATGTGGTTTTCTCAAGGTCATATAACTAGATAGTGAAAAAATGTGGATCAGAACTCAGGCTTTTGACTTTCAAATTTTCTTTATTGCTGTGCCCAAAGCCTCACAAAAGAGAGAGAGCCTTCATGGCCTGGCCAGTTACCTGCACTGCTGTTAAAAGTGAGAACATAAAATTTGCATTTTGATGATAATTATTCTTCTGACGTTTGCACTTTAATTGTTCACAACCAAGCAGCATTTTTACTTACGATCTAGAATATGACCTGATAGAGAAAGTAGAAGCTTTAGGTGAGTGGAAAGGGAAGGTGCAGAGGAATCTACCTTTCATTGAGCAGTCGGGCACCACGTACAGACATGTTGACTGCTGTCGTCACACTTAGTCCCTTTACAGCCTCCCGAGTTCCATGGTGTTCTCGTCTTCATGGGACACAGATTAATGACACACAGTTGTTAGACTGGTCAAATTCGACCCATCCTTAGCTGTCACCTTCACCACTCCCCCATTAGGTGTGCGCTATTGCGTGTAGAACTTTCATGATTATTTTCATGATTATTGGATTATCCCCTTCCTACCCTAGGTGGTCAGCTCCATCAGTTCAGAGACAGTGCGTGCTTGGCTCACCTTTTGACAACGTAGAGCTGGGATTCAAACTCAGTTCTTGCTATTCCAAGCAATCTGTATAAAGTTCTCTGAGATCCTCTTTGAAAAGGCAACATAGACGAAGTATCAAATATCACTTTCTGCCCTTGTCTTTATTGTGGATAGGATGAGAGGTCATTAGAAATCACTGGGAAAATCAGGAATTAATTTGTTCATGGATTCATCCTTTTGCCCATTCTTTGGATCTGTGGAGTCTTTCTCCAGTCTTGGTAGAGTCTCTGATGAGCACAGTACTGATAGGCTTGGAGCCTAGAAAACATGTCTGGGTGGTGGTCGGAGGCAGCACTGTAATGCTTCACACTCTGCTGTGCAGGGTCCGATGTTTTCATTAAGTAGTTCCCAGTTTCATTTTGCCTCTTCTGCAAAGGCAGGATAGAAACCAAGTTAGAGAAGAGGTGGTGCAAAAGGAAAATGCAAAAATGCCACTTGTGTCCCATGTATTAACTCTAAGTGATCCAACTTTTTAGTTTTTTTTTTAAATGAAATATCCATGTATTTTTAATTCCCCTGAAATGTATGTTTTTTTTTTGGATGAAGATTTTTTTAGGAAGTTTTTAGATCAAAATCATGAAAGAGATCAAATACCCTTTTTCCAATTCTTTCTTGCCGTGACAATTCAGTGTGTTACTACTTGCACTTGCAAATTTCTGGACATTTGGTTAAAACCACGAGGTTCTTGTGCAGCAGTTACATATCTCTGCAGTGAAAGGGACAGGAGGTGGTGGGGTGAAGTTGGCAAGGCTTATGCAGTGCCTCTTGCCGCCCTTTCCAGACCTCCACTGCTTATCTCACACTTTGCTGGTCCCTGCACAGCAGAGTGGGTAAAGGATAGAATTGCAAACAGAAATTGTGTTTGCTTTTGTTTAGTGAAGCCAGAAGTCTCAATATTATTTTATGAACTCGATGTAAATGACAACTGACATGTGAAAGAGAGAAATTTTAAGAGCACATAAGCATCCTTACAGTCACGGGGTTTAGAGAAGACAATACAGGAAGTGTGTGTGTGTATGTGTGTGTGTGTGTTCTTTTTGTGTGTGAGTGTGTGTGTGTTCTTTTTTAAATCATAGGTAATCAATGTTTTCACCCTCTCTATAAAGATCAGAAATGATTCGAAGAAGAAAAAGACTAACTTGATGCACAAAATTCTGTACGCATGCCAAATATTAGAGTGAAAAACATTTGGCATCTGATTGAAAAGACATCAACCGTTTGATTTCTACGGTTGAACACTCTAAAGATCTTGAACTCCTATATTTCTTTAAAAAATTGCTCCCTGAAGTGCAAACTGACTTCGATTTTGAATAAAATTTAGCATTCAAATTTACAGCCACTTGAAAACTGAGGGTTTATGTATATCATATGAACCCGAACAGATTCTTAATTACAGCAGCCGTGTTGTACATGGAGGATCTGGATTTTAAAAAAACAAAAAAAAAGCAACAACAAAAAAGTTTGCTCGTAGGTTTTTCTACATTTCTGGGATGCTTTCCTAGCAGTCAACATTTATGGGAAATGGTATTCACATCGTGCAGTTTACATTTAAATGCACTGCTTCCCAGAAGAGAGTTTAGCCTATCCTATAAAGTCACTGAGTGATTAGGGGTTTGTAATTTTTTCCCCCTCTTGCAAGCCGAGTTCTACTGAGAGAGTTGCTGGTTCCTTTGCAGGCTTCGTGTGTTAACACCCTGTGCAGAGAGCTCCTCTGTCACTTGTAACAGTGCAAACGCCTTGTTTGCATGAAAGAAAAGGTCTGATTGAACTAGAGTGAGCCTTTCGTTTAAAGAAGAGTTAAAGTCTGGGATGTTTGTAATGTTTTAATCTCTGTTTAAGAGGTTTCTGTTACGAGAGGAAAATTGATAACAGTTTTACCTCAGCCAACTGCCAGCAAACTGGCTCTGCTCTAATCCCACGTTTATAGTGATTTATATTCTTCATGGCAATGTGCTGTAACCTCAGAGTGATACCACTGTGGTGTAGATTGACTGCATTCCAAATGCTGGAATCACATACATAATGTTTTTACTTTTAAATAATATTCAGACACCAGAATAAATACCATATGTGCAGTGATGCTGGTTACAATGGAACCTTGTCATTTCTTGTGAGAGAGAACATTCTTTGTTTCTGATTTCTGTTTGAAATAGGTATGCAAAAGATAAATATGTACATTGACAGCATTTTGAGAAGGCTTAGGTAATTACACAGCTGAGGATGTAGCTTGAAATACAGCATTTAAGACCGAAAAGATTGCTGTGTTGCTACCACGCCTTTTTGACACACATGAAGGCAAGGATTGTAATCTGACGTTCCCAGTGTAGGGTGTAGTTTTATGTTTTATATCTATGGCATGCTGTAGTTACTGGACATCTGTTGAAGAAAAATTACCTCCTCGAGTACTGTTCATAGGAACAGTGAGACTAACATGCTGATGACATCGTAACAGGGAGAGTAACACACGTGCTAATGGGAAGAGATGGATTGACTGGAAAGTCATAATTCAGTGTGAGACCTAATGTTATCTGATGCCACAAAAGCAGAATTTACGTGACCTGACATCATCAAAATGCAGATAATCAATCTTTCCAGATTCTCCCCCCATATGATACTGAAGATTTAAAAGTTTCATAAAGTTTAGAAATACCTCCCAAGTCATGCATTTTTAGATTTTTGTTTTTATCCATCTTGGTTGGAATTCTAATCCACCTAGACATATTTTTAAACTAGACACGATAGAGTGCTCTCATATTTGTGCATCCGTAACATGCTCCAGCAAGTCAGTCCACATTTGCTTCTTAGAGAAGCATTTCAATCCAGGCTTGCGTTATTATCATCAGTTGAGCTATATTGAATTAGTACTTATGGCATTTTAGTAATATTTTGTAGATGAGGAAAGCCTCGACATTGGAATTGACCGCGTTCTCTACCCCTCTGCACCCCCATCCCCACCCAGTTTTGTGAGGTTTGTCCAGAATATATAGTGTGAGACTAATGTATGAGTCATACATCATAATGCATCTCTGACAGTTTATCTGGCATGATTCAGGGTTTGGGTAAGTCTTGCATCCTTTCTGGAAGTTATTTGTGGAAGTGTTCACCCTTTTAAAGACGCTTAAAGGTCCCTTTTTGAAGTTGAGATGTATGAGGCAACTATTGCACCTCTAACATACTGTCTTTCCTTTTCAGCTTTTCGGATGATCCCTTATCCCTTGGAAAAGGGGCATCTGTTTTATCCTTACCCCATCTGTACAGAGACGGCAGACCGTGAGCTGCTCCCATGTAAGTCTCCCCTGTTCCCATCTGCGGCTGGTGAGGGTGGTGTGCCCGAGGGATGGGAAGAGATGGAAATGACAGATGGTTATGATGGTCTTTGTCTTTTATAGCTCTTCTCCAAAACCCTGCGCTCGTTTGATAGCATGAGCATTAAAGTGAGTTACGCGTGTAGGTTGGCTTCCTGCTCCTCTGTGTCTCTCCAGATTCATCAAAGGAAGCGACTCTTGAGGACTGAAACTTAGATGAAGAGGCAGCGTGTACTGTTTGAGCACAGAGACCCCTCGTTTGGGGCAGGTGTTCCTCCCAGGCTGATCCACCGTGCGAGGCTCTGCCTGGGCTCTCTGGCTACTCAGATGTAGTCCACACAGCCTGGAGTCCGAAGGGGAAGCACTGACATCAGAGGGAGCTGCAGATGAGTCATGGAGGGGAGGGTGGCACCAGGGAGGCTGGCATGGTTGCCAGAGGTGGAGTCATGGGACAGGGCGGTGCGCTCTCTGTGTGAGGCGGCACTCTGTGCTGGTGGGGTTTCCTGTGAGCATCTTCCAAGGGCACTCGGGGGAGCTGGTGTAACGTGTGCAGGGCACACGTGCAGCCTCGTTGCTGTGTACAGCATGTGCCGGACAAACCCTGTCCTCGAGGGCCTTACAAGCTAGCAGTACCAGGGCGGTACAACATGTGGAAAGTATGATTTAATTCACTGTAATGTAACATTGTTTCAACAATCCCAGCTAAATAGTTATTATCAAATTATACTGTGTATAAGGATCAAATCCAGGCTCTTCATGTGGCCCTGACTTAGGACATATTTTTCTTCCTTAGATAATAAGCTCCAAATTTTGGCTACTCTCTCTTCCTTGTGCTCTCTCCTGCCACCCCCACCTTGCACCAGTTACATCCTATCTCATAGCTGTAACGTATTTAAGTGCTCTGCCTGGAGGACCAGTATACCTTTGGAGCCCTGGTTGCTGGTAAATTGCCCAATGCCCACATTTTTTGAGCTGGTCATAAATCTCCAATGTGGTAGGCAGACGGAGTGCATAAGGAGTTACTGTCATAGGTTGAAGTAGCAGTAGGCAGCTCTCTTGTTTCTTTGTTGGCCGGACTTGCTGTGAGACGTGTTACCTCAGGGGCTGGGAGATCTCAGCCATCCTCGCCATCTGGGTTTATTGTGAAAAAGCATGCCTCAGTCTGCGTTAGATTTAATTTCAGAAATCCCTGTGATGGGCCAGTACTTTACCTTTTGACTCCCCCTTCAGGGAGATCCTTGTTAACATTTCTGATTTCTGGTACAAATTGTAGCTTTCCGGAAAGTATACTGTTTTAAAATGATTTAATTGAGTCCAATCAAGTTTCCATGGGATTAGATTCACTATTAGAATGAGACTGAAGTTCTTAAAAGAGACTGTATAGGAATAATCTTTACAGGCCTGGAACAGAAAATCGTGGCTGATGTTTATTAAATTGAATGCAGTGGTTCAAGTCTGATCTCCCCTCAAAATCACTAGGTACTGAGGGTGAGGATGGGAAGAGAGTAGGTGGTTTCACGTGCTGCCTGCATTCTATACGTGAAGGTGTCATGTCCATTGACACTGAGCACATGTCTGCCTGTGTAGAAGCCTAGCAGGTTGGCACCCAGGACTCAGTTGCGCATGCTCATTTGTGCTTTGTCCCTCCCTGGCCCTCTGCACCCTCAGTTTCAGCAGAGTGGATCACGCTTAGGGCTGTAAGTAACTAGAGCTGAAAGGTCAAGGAGAAGCCTTGAGACCTTGGATTTCCTGAGGGAGATGGAGCCCTTGGGTCCTTTTGGGCCTAGTGGCCAGTATTGCTCGTGCACAGCCACATGGCTCTTCTCCACTGGGCCAGCATTCACTGGGTCTCTCTGTGCAGACCAGCCTCTGCCTCCTCAGGCCAGCACTGCCACCACTGCAGGTCACAGGTACCCACACCGGGAGGAGAAACCAGGGGAGCCCATGCTTGGCTTTTGTTTTCCCCAGACCTAGCACTTGAAATTTAAAAGTTATAAAAATCACTCTAAAAAGCCTCCATTGTGGATGGAGAGCTAGATGGATGGATGGAGGGATGGATTATATTTATCATCAAGAGCCTGTCACAGTTGAGCCAGATGACCTTTGCAGCCTTGATCCCCAGCCTTCGCAGACTGAGCAGGCCAGCCTGTGACGTCCTTGTTGAATGTCTCTCTGTCAGAGTGGCACCCTTCACTGACACAGGCAGACTGTACCAGGAAAAAAATATAAGATTAATGAATATTACCCTATCACATTGATTTAAAAATTCCAGGGAAGTGGAGTTCCCGTCGTGGCGCAGTGGTTAACGAATCTGACTAGGAACCATGAGGTTGCGGGTTCGATCCCTGCCCTTGTTCAGGTTAACGATCCGGCATTGCCGTGAGCTGTGGTGTAGGTTGCAGACGCGGCTCGGATCCTGCGTTGCTGTGGCTGCAGCGCAGGCCAGTGGCTACAGCTCCGATTAGACCCCTAGCCTTGGAACCTCCACATGCCGCGGGTGCGGCCATAAAAATGACAAAAGGCAAAAAAAATAAAAAAATAAAAAATAAAATAAAAATTCCAGGGAAGTGAAAATCTAGAGAGAAAATTTTTTATTTCATTACAGTTGACTTTGGATTTTCCAGGTTTTATTCAATGAACATGTGTTTTATAATTTGAATAAAGTTTTGTTATATTTGTGTTTGCTTTTTTTTTTTTTTCTTTGGTGGGGCTGTGGGGTGAGGAACACACTTGCAGCATGTGGAAGGTCCCAGGCCAGTTATTGAACCCGTACCACAGCAGCACCCAGAGCCCCTGCAGTGACAATGCACAATCCTTAAATTATTGCACCATGAAGGAACTCCTATTTGTTTGCTTTTCATAAAGGAATACTATATATATTATATATATGCATATACGTGTGTATACATATATACATAAGGCATAGATTGTGTTACTGTTCCCTGCCTATGAATGTGTGACATCCCCAGATTAGCCCTGCCATGCCCTAGTTAGAGTCCTAAAGGTTGAACAAGGACTTGGAAGAAGCAGACAGGCTGCCAAAGGCTGGCTGAGATGTCGGGTCTTCCCTGTTCAAGTGCTCTACCCTCTTCATTTCCAACAGGCTTCAGCCAAAGCTCAGAAGAGTCAGTCATACCTGTGGAAAGTCCCCGATAATGCATTTTACTCCATTTCTAATACTTTCCTTTTGATCTTCTCCACAGCTTTCCATGAAGTCTCAGTTTACCCAAAAAAGGAGCTTCCTTTCTTTATTCTCTTTACTGCTGGATTGTGTTCCTTCACGGCCATGCTGGCCCTCCTGACGCATCAGTTCCCGGAACTTATGGGAGTCTTTGCAAAAGCTGTAAGTATTTGCCAAGAGGGAGGCGTCAGGGAAGGGGCAGGGAAAGTCGAGAGAAACAGCATAAGAGAATTGGGGAGCGCTGTGTACAAGGGATATGCCTGTATTGATTCTTTGCTCACTGTTTAGTTCTCATTATCATCAATGGAATCAAGGGTTGAGGATCAAAATGGGAAAGTGTAGCTTGTTGGTTAATGTATGCCTCCTTGCCTCATTTCACACACAAAAAATTCTCAGCAGTTCCCCCAAAATGCATGAGGTCTAAAAGGATTAAATAAATAAAGGGATCCTAGCAAATGAAAAATATTTGGGAGATTATTCAGTTTTGTATAAATTGAATGACATTATTTCTAATCTTTAGATATTGTGGGTCTTTCCTTCAAGAAGGATGGAATTTACATTTTCAAAGATGATTTAAATTTTGAAAGTTTTAACGTCTATAAGTTAAATGGCTTGTTTGGGGAATGAACTGAGAGGGCGTAAAGGGTGTATAGTATTAAGAAGTATACAGATATGACATTTAGAAATATGGAAATCCATTAAGAGTCTTTAAAGAGGGTTATGGAGAGGAACTTTAATAAGAAAAGCCATCTGCATTGACATCCAAGAATCATTGTTTCCTTGTTGAAAACTGACCATTTCAACCTGCACGTGCAGTGAGGATAAGTTGACTGCTTTTGCCGCAAAGGAGTTTCAAACAGAAGGAGTAAGGAAAAGAGAATCAGTTCTTTCCTTGGAACTCCATTCTCATTTCAAGGCAAGTGGAGTTAGAAAGGATGATTTCTAACTTGGCTGGGTTGATTTAATCCCTTTCCAGATGATTGACATTTTCTGCTCGGCAGAGTTCAGGGACTGGAATTGCAAGAGTATTTTCATGCGTGTTGAAGATGAACTGGAAATTCCACCGGCACCTCAGTCTCAACATTTCCAAAACTGAACTCATCACGCTTCTCCCCCTCCAACACCAAAACTGCTCCTCCTCCTGTATTCCTGATCTCCGCCAGTGGCACTGACATCCACACAGTTACTCAAACCAGAAACTCTGCAGCCCTCCCAGACTCTTCCCTCTCTCACTTCTTACATCCCGTCTGCCTCAGCTTCCACAGTCTGTGGATCTAACCTGAACCACAAGGCGTTCAGCATGTGTAATTCTCCACCTCTTCCCCCATGGCTCTCTTTTAGTTTAGATCTTTGTGATTTCTTGCCTGGACACCTGCAAAGAGTCTTAACTGGTCTCCTTTCTTCCAGTCTTATCTTCCGCCAGTATTCCTTTCAAACTGACACAGAATGATCTTTCTGAATTGCAAGTCTGAGCATGTCACTTCTCTGCTTGAATTTCTCCAGTGATTTCCCACCTACTTCAGGTTAAAGACCTCTGCGTGGGATACGAGGCCTTTGATGATCTGGCCCTTGCTTGCCTCTTCAGCCTCATCTCTCTCCCATGTCTTGCACAAACACTGCTTTTGGGCCCCAGTGAGTCACTCCCCATTCCCAGCTGCACCAGGCTCTCGTATACCTTGGTGCCTTTGCACATGCTGTTTGCTCTGCATGGAATGCCATTCCCTGTTACCATCAGCACTTGTCCAGGCTACTAATGTCTTTTCATTCTTTTATACTCAGCTTCCTTTCTGAGTTTCTCCTAAGCTGAATTAGATGTCTCGCCTCTCTCATCCACACTATTCCACGCATACTTATATGATCACATTTATTGTACTGTGTTATGATTGTTAAAAACTTGTCTGATTCCCTTTTAGAATGTGAGCTCCTTGTGAGCAGGAGTGTATCGTCCTCGTCTCTGTATCCCCAAAGCTTTGCACAGTGTCTTGCACATAGTAGGTTTTCAATAAATGATTATTAAATAAATAAATGGTAGTGGTTTCTGCAGAAAGAGTTGATGTAAAAATCAGATACAGCTTAGCATTTTTATTCTTCTTTTACAATTATAATCATAGATACTTAGGCTTGAAAGGGACCTTAAAAACAAATTGCCTTCAGCAATAAATTGTCTAGACTCATCCTAAAGACTTTTAGTGATGGACCCTTACCTATTCAGCATAGAAGCCCATTTCATTATTGGCTCATTCAGAACTCTTCTTTATACTAATAAAATCTACCTTCCTTTAATTTCCACTTAGGTTCCTATTCTACTCTTCAAAATTGTGAACAACTCTACTTCCTCTTACAAATTCTTGAAGCAGCTAATATATTCATGGCCGCCTCTCATCTCTAACTTACTACCTTCTCTTTTCTCTAGGCAAAGTATTTTAAATTTCCTTAAATCTTCTGAACATGATACGATTTCTGAACCCAGTGCACCTAAGCTGCCTCCATGGATCTTCCCTAGTTTATGGGCCTATGCTATTCATTACTTGCTTCTATTCCCAAGCTAACCTCTGAGTAAAAATATCTGCCAAAGCTGTAAGTAGATTAGAGAGCAATATAGTAAAATTTAAAATAAAAATATATTCGCAGCATTAGATAGTGCCATTAGCCCAGCATTCTTCCTTGAACTAACAAACAGCTCTTCATGGGAGTTTGGGATCAGGACAGTAATTCTCAGTTTCTAGTGTGCACAAAATTCACCTGGCACCACCACTGCAAGTTCAGAGTCTTGAGCGTTAGCACCCAGGAATCTGTGCATTAACAAGGACCTCCCTCCACAACCTCACCACCCACCAGTTCTAAGGATGGGTGTTGAGGACCTCATTTTCTTTCAACAACGCTGGTCTCAAGAAAGCCAGCCTTTGAGCAGCCATTTGCAGGTGGGTGGTGGCACATCAGAGCTGTTGAGGTGACAGCTTTCTAGGAAGCAGTGGTTTCACCCTGGCTGTACCTTGAAGTCACCTAGGAAGCTTAAAAATTACTGATGCCTGCACCTCCCAACCCAGGGGACTCTGACTTAACTGGTCTGGCGTGCAGCCTGGGCACGGAGTTTTCAGATTCCCCCTGGGTAACTTGGGTGTCCAGCCAGGACGAGAGCCGCTGTGCTGAAGGAAGTGACTGCCTGAAACTGTGTTACGCAGGGAGAGGGCGGAGGAGCAGAGGATAGTTCGTAGAATACAACTAGGTGTTCTCTGCCTAAAGCCCTGTAGCCTCCAGAATATCACAAGAAGATGTGTTCATTACAGACATTAGACCAAGGGCCCCTTTCCTCATTGAACGTTTCCAAAGCTTTGGCTTTGAGTCAAGGACCAAATGATTAAATAAAATGTAAATTTGCCTTATGTCCTCATATTTTATATTCTGCCAAGGTGTGGTAATTTGGTCAGCTACTCATAGTTCTCAAGTGTAGTTTAGATAAATATGCTTTTAAACCCCTGTCTGGAGGATCACATTCATCTTACCCTTCATTAAGGTTTAGCAGTTTCCAAAATGTCTGGAGAGATTTCGCGGGGAAGGAAGATGGATGGCCTGAAGGAGACAAGCCCCATTCCCCCCCACCCCGCCCCCAGAGTCTTCTCCACATTTTCACTCTTGTCACTTCATCAGGCCCCTCCTAAAGTTCCCTCCACAGGTTATCACAGCCGCCGTGTAGGCTGCCTGCAACCATTTGCAGCTTGTGAAAATGATTTTCTCAGCCCTCGCCTGAGATAATGTCCCTGGGATAATGACTCTTAGTAGATGGAGAGAGATTGCACTGCCACCCCCCAGGCTGCATGCAGCTTGGGAACTCTCCAGTGTGTTTACATGTTGATATACAGCCAGTAAGGAAGCCCACAGCCAAGTGTGAGCCACTGGAAAATAGTAAAATGAGAGGCTTCAACTGGCTCTCCCTGCCTAATCTAATCTACCTCAATGAGTTAGAACTAACTCTTCCTAGAATGTTTGGTTACCAAGATAAGGTTGCTCATATAAATAAGCGATGGTTCCAAAGCCAGCCCTGAACAGAATGTGGGAAGGTCAGCATTCTGACCCCTTCTGTTTGAAGGGCCCTGTCTGTGTTCCTCTGGTCGCTCTCTTTCGCTGAGACCCAGCCCCCTGACTTCTGACTCTCGTCTTCACTTATAGGCCCTAACCTCTTTGAAGTCTGATATTGATTACAGTGAAACGTCAATTGTCTGATTGCAATAGGGCACCTGGAACTTATTCAGATAAGCAGAGGCGTTTCAAATGTTAACGGAGCATGTTGGGAGCCATGACCTTCTTCTAAATAATGGTGTTTCAGGAAAGGAGGATCAGGCGATTGAAGTGTCACTCTCTCTTTTTTTATTAGTTCAGTTGCTTTTTCTCACCACAAGACACTGATTGAATTATGATGCGTTTTGGACCATGTGTCTCTGCCCTCGGGACAGAAGTTTTGGACACTGAGATAGACGGGCTGTTCCAGGGTTGCCTGGTATTGCTCATTCAGACTTAACTTTATAGGCAATAAAATTTCCCAAGTCCCTAAGTGAAACTTCTGTTTCTCTATGTGCATTGGTTGAGTCTTTGGCCAGAATGTGTTGACTGATTTTCAAACATGCAAAGAGATATAAATGAGCATCCTAAGTAAGCAAGGTGTGTTCCACCAAGCTTTTTTCCCCTGATACCTCAATGAAAGCCACTGACCTGTCTGGTTACTAAATGAAACGGGCTTAGCGGTTTCAGATACCTCATTGCTGCTTCTTCCCTGTGAGTGACAGATGGGGAGGAGGATGCAGGGAGAGTTGCTAAGCAGGAAGGTAACCTGGTAAGAAAGGGTACACATCTCCAGAGAATTAGGATCTGTAGGGGAAGATTCAAGCGATTCTTTTCGCAATTCCTCCAAGGATAGAACACTCTAGATATGAGGGAGAGTAGTACATGGTCCCATACGTTGGAGGCATTAGGACCTAATTCTCTTGTGGAACCTGATCGAAGATGCAGGGAGGCAGGGCCCGCACCATCTTGCTGCACGGTGTAGGAAGAAGGGTGTTTGCGGGCCTCAAACTAGGCGGGGCTCACCGCTTCATTTCCAGAGGCCTCCCCTCTATGCTTTTTATCCAAGTCAGGTCAGTGCGCAGAACAAAGCAAACAAACACACAGGCCTTTATTTTGAACTAGCTTTGTACTGTTCCCCGAGCTGAGGCTCCACGGTGCCCCCGCCGTTTAGGCATGACTTCCCCCAGCGCAAACTGAGTGTTGCCTCTCACCTAACCGCACTGGCTCAAGCTAATGCCTGCTGCAGTGACCACTTTGGTGGCTGTAGATCTGGTTTCGTTCAGGTTTTCAGGATACAGTAACTCACCAGCAAAATCACCTTCCTCACTGAACCCCATCTTCCAACCTTTGTCAGAATCCCTGGTTAACCCAGACCACGTTAGCACCTAGCTCCTCTTTCTGGAGCTGGGTATTATAGCCCAGGGCTGTATGTCACGGAGCCTTGACTATCTCTAATTACAAACAAATGAACAAACCTTATGTGTAAATATTTTTAATTCTATAATGTCATTGGGTCCATCTGTGCAATCAGTTGACTTGTTTTGTTTCATCCTCTCAGAACTAGGATTTTACAGACTCTTTCAGAAGCATCTTGGGCAGTAGTTACTCATTTCTGTGCCTAGAATCTCCCACAGGCCCTTCCTACTGTGTTTAGCTCTAACTGAAAAGGCAGGCGTCCATTCTACAGGGTGAGCACCGGACATGGTACCGTGCACCCGACAAAAGATAATTTCAGAAGGTTGCCAGAAATTGCCCTGTCTCTAAGATCCACTTGAGGAAAGAGCCACCCTCCTTTCACTCAAATACTAATACGACCAAATTTTTCTTTACTGCAAATCCAGCCCGGCATCAAGGCCCTCCAGTCACTTTTGAACTCTGCTTCTATCTCTCAAGCTAAGCTGAACTGTTTACTAAATTCTGGTCATACCAGCTGCTTTCCCATTTCTGTTCCAGCTTTTCATTGAGCCTCGAGAGCCCACCTGCTCATGCTGCCTTCCTTACTGTTCTCACCCCCTCTCTGCCTTTCCATATCCTGGCCATCCCCTGTGGTCTATTTCAGTTGCCTCATTTTCAGTTTCTCCTTTTCTTTTCAACAAAATGGATTCTCTCCATTTTCAGAACCTCGCTGCTGCTCTGTTCATGCTTCTATACTCTGCTCTGCCACAGTCTCTCGGGGCCGTGCGGCACCCTTCTCCTCCACCGCAAAGCTTCCCCAGGAAGCTTTGAGCTTCCTGACAGTGTGACTTTTGTTCTGAACACTTTTATATCTCACCCAGTAGTTAACTGCCTTACTGAGTAAATATAGTCGATTGATGTAAAAAATTCAATATAGGGAAAGATTCCGAATGTTATACTCTCTTGAGTTTTCTTTACACAAAGCTCACACTCGATGGTCCTGCCATAATGTGTTATAGACCTTCCCAGTTTGCATTCCACTGGTTCTTTATAAAAAGAAGAAAAGAAGAAGGAGAGATGCTGAGGTCAAATATATTTGGAGAACTTGTCTACCCGTTCTTGAAGACCCACAATCCGTAGAACTAAGACCAATAGAGGAGCCTGTTTTAACTTCATTGAATGCATGTCTACTAATTTGTCTGGCCTCAGAACCGCATTCCCTCTCTGCATATGTGCTTTCAGCCGACACTGTACTTCAGTGGGAAGTTCTTGGTAGCATAGGCTGTGCTGTGCTCTGGACAAGGGCTTGGGGTGGAAGACTCCCCAGTGCGAGAACCAGGTGTTGAACCCTAGCAATACGATACCCTGGTTCTGAACAAAGACCGCGGAAATCATCCAAAACACCCTCTTGTACCTGGTGGGGTGAGGGTGTCTCTTCTGCCAGGTGCTGAATGGCTTGTGGAAGGAGATCAGTTCCTCATGAGAACACAACAGAAAATATTTGAGATGTTAAATGAGCCTCATGTGAGGTTACCCAGCTTTCTTAAAAGGCACAGTTAATTAGCACTATTGCTTCCATGAAAAGCAGAAAGGACTTTAGTAACCAAATAAAAGAGGTCCCAAAGATCTCTCAGAGCAGTGCGTCTTTCTCAAGGACGAGTCATCCATGGACTGGCCAGCTTGCTGCCCTCCCCCAGCTTCCCCTGACGCTCGCTGCTAAGCGGTAGTTGGGAAAGAAGCCTGGGCTGCACAGGGTTTGGGAGACAACAGGGTCCCAAAGCAATTCATGGCCTATTACAACAAACTTGAGCTTTTTTGGTGTTGCCTTTTTCACTTAAAGTTCTGTACATAACCAGGCAAGCAAGTGAAAAAGTTGTCACCCTTTTTTAACTCTTCTGCTCACTTGTCACCCATCTGTCAGTCCTTTTTGATGGCACTGGTCATCCTCACGGGCAGCTCTCCGATCCCGAAGACGAGTTGGAAAGCCTCAGAACTGTGGGCAGCTGTCAGAGGAGAGTCAGCAAACACTTCTCCCCCTTTTCCAGCAGAGCTGGGAGGCAGGAGCTGGAATGTAGGTTTGTTCATCAGCTGATGTTTCCTATAAACATCGAAATGAAATCGTGGCCTGTGGAGACTTTCTATCATGCAGAGACTTATGATGCAGCATGGGTTGGAGAGGTTCATTTTATAGTCTTTAGCAAGATCTCTCCTGACTTCTGTGCCTTTCTGGTTTGTTTGCAGTTCCTCAGCACTTTGTTTGCCCCCTTAAACTTTGTCATGGAGAAAGTGGAAAGCATCCTCCCATCCAGTCTGTGGCACCAGCTGACGAGGATCTAGAGAAGCCCTCCGTCCTGCCTCTCACCTCACCCAGCGGGCTGCCACCATCTCTCCGTGCCAACTCCTCGTGGACTGCAAGGAAGCATGACTTTGAAAAAGGGAAGCCATTCCGAGATTTTAAAACCTTCATGGACTGTCTATTCCATATTAAAAGCTGTTTTTGTTGTACAACATTCATTGATGTTCAGTTATATTTTGCCTTCAGAAAAGAAAAAAACTCAAAAATAAACTTTTGTGTATTGCAGCAACCAGTTGTGTCTTCCAACCCAAAAAGTGTCGGTGTCCAAATAAAACTACTATGGATTACATTTAATTTACTTATTTATAAGGCCCCAAATCTGCTGAATGCAACATGCTGGTTTTCTGTGCTGATGGAACTCATTTCAGCAGGCCCATGGCTTATAAAATAGACTCTCTTTGGCTAAAAAGTACCACCTTTTAGCCCCAAACTGTGTGTCCTCATAAGCCAAGTGCACAGAAGAAACTTAAAAAGTGAATGACAGGAAGCTTGAATGAAACAGAACTCATGTGCTGTCACAGGTTGAGACTCTCTCTGCCCACTGACTAGAACTCAGCACTATACTTCTAGGAATCATTTTGGTTCTGCTTTCCGAAAATTTGTTGTGAGAAGAAAACTTCTGATGAGAAGCTACAGACCCAACAGCCTATTGTAGAACCTGACCACTTTTCAACATTGCCATTTTAAAAGTGTTTTTTCATAAGGACCATTTTTTTTTTATCATGTTTGCATTCTTGATGCCTGAATGTGAGCGTTCTTTGAGTGTTTTACTGATCTGACCCAAAATGGTCATTTGTCTTCACCATCTTTGAAAGCCTTCTCCGTGAGTCACACCTGCTGAGCATCTGGCTTTACTTAAGCAAAAGGGAAAAATAAATAACCTTGAATCCTTTATCTGAAGTGAAAAGTACCTCTAGTTCAAAATCTCAATCTAGTGCTTAAAAAGAAAAGGGACTGTCCTTTACATAGTTTGTTCTCCCTTTTGTTTAGAATCCTGACTCTTTCCCTTGAACATTCAAACAGGCAGCATGCAGGGAGCACCACACTACACCCACTTCAAAGCTGGACTTCCTGCCAGCTCCTGGTCTTCGTCCAGAAGCAAAGCTATGTAGGCAGGTAATGTTTAGGTGCACAGGGGCTTTTCATGCTTTTGACAAGCTTTTCTTTCTCCTTTGTGGAGAGCCCCGATGTGGGTATGTAGCTGGCTCCTGCTCTTAGGAAACAATCTCGTAAGAGGTTGAACCCCTGTATCTTCATCAGTGGTGCTTCTCTTGGGGACAGGGACTGTGTCCTCTTTGTTTGCCTCTTTCCCTCTTCTTCCCCCAACCCAACTCTTAACCTCAAGTGGGTGCTCAAATGATCCGTTGAATAAATCAATGCAATACATGATAGGCACAAATAAACTTTTATTTGGGTTCAGAATAGATTGGTTCCAGCAGAGAAGGACCAGGGAAGGCTTAGAATTATAATTTGGAGCTGGAAGAGAAAGTAATACTTACCTAATACAATTATTTGAGTTAGCAGATGGGGAAACCAGAGGCCAAAGAGATTTTGACCTGTCCAAGTTGGGACTATTTTGGCCATAGACAATGGCCAGTGGAAATGGCCCAACGTGAGTTGTTGTTAGAAACCCTAGTGCAGGAAATGCAGCCAAGAAATGTCACACAAGGATTTAAAAGCACTTTGTGAGTTTAATAATTAGGACTTTAGGAGTTCCCATTGCAGCTGAGCGGGTTAAGAACCCTCAGAGGGTTGAGAACCCAACTGGTATCCGGGAGGATGTGGGTTCGATCCCTCACCTTACTCAGTAAGTTAAGGATCCAGTATTGCCACAAGCTGCAGGGTAGGTCACAGATGCAACTTGGATCTAGAGTTCCTGTGGCTATGGCGTAGGCCACCAGCTTTGGCTCTGATTTGACAGCTAGCCTGGGAACTTCCATATGCCACAGGTGTGGCCCTAAAAAGAAAAAAAAAAGAAGGACTTTAGAGCAGTGCTGTGGGAAGGGGAGACTGACATTAGACCTCGAGGGGTAAAAGGAGTGAATGGGAGAGGTTAAGGTGGAGAAAAGATTGTGACAGAATAAAGACAGGAGGCAGATAATAGGGGCTGTGGGAGGGAGCGAGCCTGTGGTCAGAAGAGGAGCTAATCTTAGAGGGAGCCCTCATCTCTAAACCTGTGTGAAGACATCCCAGAGTCACTCTTCAGGCAGAGGCTAACACCCTAACGCTCCCTTTCTTCCTGCTCTGTCTTTGGCTAGTCTGCTAACTTTGAGAGCAGCCATGACTCACTCTCACCGTTCTGACCTCCCTGGGCCTGGGTGCCAAGGAGGTTGCTGATTTCCCAGCTCCCGCCTTGCTTTGTGGCCCCTGAGGACAGTATTCAGGCCTTTTTAAGGGTTTTATGCAAATCTGTGAAGAGGCAGAACCAGAGCAACCAACATCACAGAGCAAGGTTTAAGATGATTGATTTTACACAGTTCTTACATTTCTTGGTTAAGGTCCACAGTTCCTGACTTCTTAATAAGATGACAACTGGAATCCCAGTTTTGTTTCTGCCTTCTGCTTTTATTTCTGTATGAGGGGACGTCAAAATCCATTCTGACAGGCTTCCCTCTATAAAGACCCTCCCAGCAGGACAGTAAGTGTCCTGTAGCCTCAATTTATCTGTTTGTTGGAATACAAATGCAAGCATTCTATGTTAAATATTAGCAGACTGATTCTAGCAGGAGCAAAGGGCAGAAAAGAAGCAGGTTCTCTTCTCTTTCTCCAGCTTGTCTCCTGTCATGTCCCGCTCAAGTCCATTTCACAGTCGCTTGGATCCCCAACCTTGAAGCATGTGTGTTTGTGACCAATCTTAGGAAGAAAAACTCTGGAACTGAAAACTGCAATTGACCATCATCAAAAGGCAAGCAAACTTCAAGTGTGTGTGTGTGTGTGTGTGTGTGTGTGTGTTTGCCCAGGGAATGGGCAATAGGTTACAATTTTAGAGGATATATAAGTAATATCATTAAAAAAAAAATACCTTAGCCACCTACCTCCTCTGAGCCGCTATACCACAAAATTTGCGTTCTAAAGGCCTGTGTCCTATGCCTCTGACAGCACCGCTGGTCTGAGCCTGCAGTGTCCCTGAGGTCTGGGGGCTGTCTGCTTCCTGACACATGTGGGGCGCAGGGCCTGAGGCCCCCTCCCCCACGAGGCTCCCCACATGAGCCTCGCTGCCTCCTTTCTGAGGTCTGGGTGCTCCTCCTGCAGGCCCACAGTCCACTCCCTGGTATCTCTCAGCTTGTCTGCTCTCCCTCAGGTCACTGGGAACAGTCTGCCTTGGGAGTGAGCCCATCCTTCCAAATGCAGGGCGCCTTCAGCTGCTTCCCTGATAGCCTTCTGGGGCAAAGAACTACGATATCCGTACTCCTGAAATGCCAAGAGGGAGAATGCAGGGAGAAAATATGAAATAATGTCTCGAAGATAGTTTGCCCCTCAAGTCAGAGATAACCTCCGTCACATCCGGTACAAACTAGACTCATTTGTTGTCTCCTTTAAGCAGCATCATGCTCTCCCCTCTGTACCTTGAGCTCCACTGCTTTAATCTGTACATTTAGTTGCCTGTCTCACTGGTTGAGCCGCAGGGAACTCAGGTTCCACGTTATGGCATTCATCTTCACACCCTCAGGACCACGAACTGGATATTCTGTGTTCTCGAATATAAGAACTCAGTAGATGTCGGTGGGAAGGTGAGACAGACAGTGTAGACGAGAGGGTCGTGCTTAACCAGAAGTGAGTATCCTTTTTTAGAAGTCCAGGCAAAATTCTTAAAATGAAATACAATGTGTTCCATTCTTAGAACAGCAGCTTAATGAAGAGCTTGTGTGAGAACTCTGCCCATTGATCACTTTCTTTGAGACGTATTATTTCTTCATATCCCTTGTTCCTTGAATGATCGCACCTGTTTACCCTGTAGCTGATACCATGCCCAGTCCTTGACATGCAGGACCTCTTTGTGTTCTCAAACCACTCTTAAGTGGATGCTAAAGTCATTTCCGCCTACTGAGCAGCTGCTGAGTCAAGGGGCTGGGTCTGACCTCCAAGCGCCGAGGTACTGGCCTGGCCTGTGCACAGTGTGGCCAGAGGGTGCTTGCTCTCCTGCCTCTCCCTCCCTGCCCACCTGGCCTCTCAGCTAGAGGCAGAGTGCTGTCAGCTGACCTTCAGGCCAGTGGAAAAGTGCCCTGGGGACGCTGCCCCTCAGATACCCCAGGGAGAGGCAGAGACTGAGCAGATCTCTGCAGACAGGTGGACCTCACGTTTTTCTTCACATTCTAGTCACATATGTTACTATGGGAGACAGAGAACAAGTGTTTCTGGGGTAGATGGTCTGACTGCAAAAGCAAGCAGAACACTACATGTGGACTTGAAGCAGGAAGAGGAAGCATGTAAAGAGTACGGACCACTGTTTCCCACAATGGATTTTGAGAAGCAAAAATGAAATGCTTTTTTAGGAATACGTCACAGCTCTTATTGTTTCCTTGGATAGTCACACTGTCATAAGCCCTGAGGAGTCCCATATGAAAGAAATCTATTTAACCCAGCACTGAGATCATAGGTCACCCTCCTCTTTCATTAAGAATCCTTATGAACATTTTGCAGTTCTCATCTTGGAAAACACTGGACAAGAAAAGTGCTGAATGAAAAGGTAGATCCTATAGACAAGGTGTGTGGTCCCCTGGGCGTCTCATTGTCCTGAGCAGGTGGGACCTGCCGGACAGAATTAGGGGGGAGCCCAGGCCACATGCAGCCAGGCATTCCTGATGCTCCCTAACTAGACCTCAAGTGCTCTGTGTTCCCTCCTGAGCCCTCTTGGTGCTGGCCATGAATGTCGGCCACGGACCCCCCCGGAGCGTCCTGGGGCCTTTTAACTGTCTATCGGTATCAACACAGCTAAACAAAGGGAGACATTAAGGGATGGGGCAGCTGTCATAATTCAAGTGTTCCGTTTCCTCTCCAGTTATCCAAGAAAAACCCATTGGCAGTACCTGAGAGAGCCTGCTAAGAACTGGCTTTTTGGCTATGGTGAACAGTCAGTAATTGTCACTCTCCTGGGGTTTCCAGGAACTGGACCTTTTCACCAACCACAAGGTCTATGGGCCTTATATCTAACAAATTATGTTTTCCATTACTTTTTTTTTTAAGCTGGCTAGTGACAACTGAGATTGTCCCTCCGCAATAAGAATCTGATGGCAGAGTGAGAAAACCCCATTCCCTGGGAACTCCCATGTCACTCATTCTGTATTAATGATATTTACTCTCCCTCGTTGTTTTATTCCTAAAAAATGACTCCCCTGGTTGCAGTGTTATGTTAAGCATATTACATGTTACTCCAGAATCAGTTCATATATTACAGCTTGTTACACTCCTGGGTATACATTTCTGAATAGCTCTCACTCTGCAGTTACAGCTCTACATTAAATATGGGCTGTCATGAGTGGAGCCTGAGGGTGTTGTCTGTTTATTCCTGGCTCCTTGTTTTTCCTGGAAGTTGTCTTCGCCTTCTATTTTCTACTCCTCAGGGAAGCTGTGCCTTCCACTAAGAAAAGTCTACCTGGGGAAGGTGGAAACTATTTTCCTCTAGAATTCTCTGGAGAGGAGATTAGAAAGTGATAGCTGTTTGGGACAGAAAGCTCATGGCCTTCCATGGAGGCCAGCAAATATTTGGAACATGAGTGCCTGTGCTGATAGGGGAGGCAGGAGATGGTGGTGCCAGAATCCATCAAGACCACTGACAAAAGCCACAATATCTTTCCTTCTGCAACATTAACATCAAAATGACGTTTTGTTCTCTATAGGCATCAAGTTTTTGTCTTCTGTGGCTAGCATGCTCTTAAGCCTTTGTGTTGCAGCACCATTAATAGAGGATTTTTCAGGATTTCATAGGATGTAATCTTTTAAATCACTTCAATTAATCCACGGTGACAATCTATTTTTATTCTGTCTGATTTAGGATCCAAACACAAAATTCTGAGGCACTAGCTTCTTTCTTTGCTCCATTTGTTCATTTATTCAACTGTATTACGCATTGAGTTCCATCAGTGAACAAGAAAAAAATCCACTGTGCTCATGCTTGTAGCCTATGGCCCAAGCCACAGTCCCCTGGGTAAAGAGGCTTCACGTGCAGTCTCTGGGTTGGGTCCTCATGTGGGACTGGAGGCCAGGCATCACCAGTAGCCCTCCTTTCAGGTATGGCTCTTCAGAGATAAACGAACATAACTGGATAGCCAGTATGTCCTACCAAGGGAGCTTATGAGACTGTTCTCAGTGGGCCCCAAAGGCTCTCAAAAGGTGAACAAGTCAAGAGCCACTTTTCTCTTGTGCAACTTTGCCCGTTCTGATTTCCCCACATGCCTTCTTTCAAACTGTCTGAGCTGCTGCCCAACACAATGCGATGTGCGCCAGGCACCTCTCTTCTCCAAGATAAGGGGAATCTCCAGAGGAAAAGTGGCTGCCATGGGGCCAGGGCACAGGAGCCTCTGGAAGCCACTGCTGTCTCCCTCGGCTACAAAGGCCAAGGCCTGAGACCCTTGAGAAATGAGAATCAGACTGTGTCCAAAATATATCTCAAGCTCTTGGGACTGTGTGTAGCCATATAAGGAGTTGGTCAAGAGCCATTTATCAGACAGGTCCTTGAGGGCAAAGAGAACCTGTAGGGCACTTTAGCTGAGCAGTCCCTGGTTCCACTCTGATGTGCCTGCAGCTGTCATGGTTGTGGTGGTGGTGGGCAGGAATCAGTGGCGTTGCTGCTAAAGTTTCATATGCAAAGGCTATGAAGGACCCTTTCTTCTCAACTCCTCTGAGCATCATTACCCATATTTGAACAGGGTCTTGGACTCCAAAAAATATTAAAGTCTAAAAGTACCCAAGCTGGAGTTCCTATGGTGCAGTGGGTTAAGAATCCAACTGCAGCAGCTCAGGTCACTGTGGATGTATGGTCTTGATCCCAGCTGGGTGCAGTGTGTTAAAGGCTGTGGCATTGCTGCAACTGCAGTATAGGTCACAGCTGAGGCCTGGATTCAATCCCTGGCCCAGGAACTTCCCTATGCCATGGGTGCAGCCATTAAAAAAAAAAAAAAATCCAGGTTCCTCCTGTGGCACAATGGGATTGGGAGCACTGGGATGCAGGTTTAATTCCCAGCCCTGCACAGTGGGTTAAGGATCTGGCATTGCCACAACTGTGGCTTAGGTTGCAACTGCAGCTCAGATCTGATCCCTGGACTGGGAACGCCACATGCTGCAGGGCAGCCAAGAAAGGGAAAAAAAATAGCCAAGCTATAGGTAAGTAGGTGTTTTAATCACCTACTTTAATCAAAGTGTCGAGTGAGATTGCTCAACAACCCCTCACCACAGCCATAGACATGTCTTAAAAGGTCTTTCAGGTAATCCACCTGCATTTCTAGCAGCATCCAAATAAGAACAGAGAATGTGAGTCATGACAGCTGCCCCAGGCCCTCATTTCTCTGTCTTGCTTCACTGCATTTATATCCACTGACAGCCTTGCACCCAAGGGTCCCCTCAGCATCCATAACAACATTAACAAGCTCCATTTGGGTCTCAGGAAGAAATGTTTTCATACATGTTGATTTTCAGGACTTCTGCATATATTTGCCTTCAAAAATATCTCTAGATGGCCATGGGTGCAGCCCTAAAATGACAAAAGACAAAAAAAAATCTCTAGATGTGTTTTAGTTCAGAAAAGTCTTACCCAATACTGGAAAAGCACACTAGATTTTAAAAAAATTAGGGGCTCTCACATCCCACAGCCAATTTTTTGCCACAGAAAGGACTGAACAAGGCTTTGAGATATTAGTTTCAGTTTAATCTCTCCAGGATGCTTTTTCCATCTCTCCTATGAAATACCTGAATACTAATTTGCTTGTCATGTATAGGAAGCTTCTTCAAAAAATTTCCCTCTATTGATACCATTATGACTGCACTCAGAACTTCATGTTTTAATGTCTCTATTCTCCTGTCAGATTATTAACTTATTCATCTCTGTATTCCCAGTGCTTAGCACAGCATTTGCACTGGTGGTGGTGAATTAATGCTGAGCAGAAGGAAGGTGACCAGGAGGAGGTGATGGTTAGGGTTCCAAGCTGTATCATGTGAGAACTTAAGATCCCAGGGGTCATGGCTGGGGCACTAGCACCCTTTGTGCAGTGTTATTTGGTAGTAGGAATTGAAATAGTTTACCAAATGTGTTCAGAACCAATGTACAGTAGTCCTGTGGAGGAGTGACCCTCTCCATGTATGAGTAGTAAAGAACAAGACTAGCCAAAAGAAAGGTGTGAGGCTGGGCCTCCCGAGCACTCCTAGATCCTCTGCTTGATCCCCACATCTCATCTAAAGCCCACATCCTATTGGAAACCACAAACTCCTGGAACTAAAAGATATGCAAAGAGTATAGAAGACTAAACTGAACTGTCCAAAAGGAAAATTAAGAAATGATCCCACTTACCATAAGAAAATATTTAGGAAGAAGCTTGATGAGGGAGATTAAAGATTTGTGACTGCAAACTACAAAACACTGATGGAAAAAAAGTTAAAGAAGACACAAATAAATAGAAAGGCATCCCTATTCATGAACTGGAAGATTTAATATTGTTAAAACATGCATGCTATCCAAAGTGATTCACAGATTTAGTGTAATCCCTATCAAAATTCTAATGGCATTTTTAACAGAAATAAAAAAAAATCCTAAAATTCATATGGAATTACAAAGGACCCTGAACATCCAAAGCATTCTTGAGACAAAATCAAACTGGAGGCATCACGCTTCCTGATGTTAAAATATATCACAAAGCTACAGAAATAAAATAGTATGATAGTGGCATAAAAACATGTAGACTAACTGAACTGAATAAAGAGCCTAGAAGTCAACCCATATGTATAGAGTCCACTGATTATCTCCAAGTGTGCCAAGGATACACAATGAGGAAAGGGTAGTCTCTTCAGCAAATTGTGTTGGGAAAACTGAATATCTACACGCGAAAGGATTAAACTGGACTCTTATCTTACACCATACACAATAGTCAACTCAAGATGGATTACAGACTTAACAGTAAAACTTGAAATTGCAAACATCTTAGAAGAAAACAGAGGGAAAAATTTCATGACATTGGTCTTCGCAGTGATTTCTTGGTCTTGATATCAAAAGCATAAGCAGAAAAGCAAAAATGGACGAGTGGGACTATACAAACCAAAAAAGCTTTTTCTTTGCAAAGGAAACAATCAACAAAGTGAAAAGACAACCCATGGAATGGGAGAAAATATTTGCAAATGATAAAAACAGGGTAATATCCAAAATATAAGGAACTCATACAACTCAATAGCAACAAACAAACAAAAAATGACTTGAAAGTGGGCCAAGGACTTGAATAGACATTTCTCTAAAGAAGACATACAGCTGAGTAACAAGTCCATGAAAAGATGTTCATCATCACTAATTACCAGGTAAATGCAGTTCAAAACCAATGAAATAAAAAACAAAATAAAACCCCATAACAGGTATCATCTCACACAATGGTTAGGATGGCCATTATAAAAAAACAAACAAAACAACAAAGGATAATAAGTGTAGGAGAGGATATAGAGAAATTTAAACTCTCATACACTGTTGGTAGAAATGTAAATAGAAAACAGTACAGAGATTCCTCAAAAAATCAAAAATAGTACTACCATATGATCCGGAGATCTCATATCTGGATATTTAGCCAAGAGAATTGAAATTAGGATGTTGAAAAGGTATCTGGATTCATAATCACTGTAGCATTATTCACAGTAGCCAAGAGGTAGAAATAACCTAAATGTCCATCAGTGGATGAATGTGTAAAGAAAACGCAGTATAGATATATAACGGATACGTAATATTCTGCCATAGACAAGAAAGAAATCCTGTCCTATGTGACAATATGAATGAACCTTGAGGACATTCTGCTAAGTGAAATAGGCTGGTCATGGCATGATTTTGTTATATGAAGTAACTAGGTATTCAAACTCATAGAAGCAAAAATAGAATGGTGGTTGTCAGGGGATGGGGGAAGGGAGTTGGAGGCGTTGCAGTTCAATGGGTATAGAGTTTAGTCATGTAAGAGGAGTATATTTCAGGATCTGCTGTGCTTGTAGTTAACAGTATTGTACCGTACAACAAAAACTTTGCCAAGAGGGTAGATTTCATGTTATATGTTCATGCTACGAGGAAAAAAACTAGTCCTGGAGTTCAGGGGATTTTGGAGTATGAACTACCCATTCTCCTTGCATGGCCCTGCAATACACCTTTCTCTGCTCAAAAAAAAAAATTTTTTTTTTTGGTTCAAAGGGTGTGTAGAATGCCTTCTCCTTTCTTCTCCAGTTTTTAACCTGACAGAGAATATGAGTATTGTTTGTAAAACAAAAAGAGAAGATGTTCCTTTAGAACAGGGCTTCTCAGCTTCATCACTATTGAAATTTTGGGTCATATAATTCTTTGTGGTGAGGAACTGTCCTGTACTTGTGGGATATTTAGCAGCATCCCCAGCCTCTACCCACTGGATGCCAGTAGCAACCCGCATTTCACAGTTCTGACAACTAAAACTGTGTCCAGAAATTTTTAGATGTCCCCTCGGGGCCAAAATCACTCCTGATTGAGGACTACTGCCCAAACAGAAGAATCCCAACCAGACTAGCGCTTTGGCACCCAAGGTGTCAATGGTGAAAAGCAGGTGAATATTTGGTGGGGTTGTGATGTGGAAAAGTCATTTTTCTCAGAAGTTCATTATACTCTATTGAGAGGGTGAGTGTCTGCCTTCTTGGTCCTACAGCATAAACTGGTGAGGACATCCAAGGCCATTCTGCTTTCCGTCTTTATTTAGTTTTCTATCTCCAACAAAATAAAAGAAGAAAAGCACTCTGTATTGGTCTCTTAGGGCTACCATAACAAATTACCACAAACTGGGTGGCTTGAAACAACAAAATTTTGTTCTTTTATGGTTCTGGAGGTCAGAAATGTTGAATCAAGGCGTTGGCAGTGCCATGCTCCCTGCAGAGAAGGGGAAGAGACCTCCTTGCCTTTTCCTGCTTCTGGTGGCTGAAGGCACCCCTGGGTTTGTGGCTGCATCACTGCAAACTGTGCTTCCATCTTCACATGAACTTCCCCTCAGTGTGTCTCCCCTTGGTGTGTCTCCCTTCCGTGTGTCTGTGTGTCTTCCCTCAGTGTGTCTGCCCTCAGTGTATCTCTTGTGACGACACTTATCTTTGGCTTTAGGGCCCACTAGTATAATCCAGGATGCTCCCACCTCAAGATCCTTACCTTAATCACATCTGTAAAGATCCTTTTTCTAAATAAGCCACATTTACAGGCTCTGGGATGTGGGTATCTTTGTGTGGGCCCCCTATTAATCCATTAGATACTCTGAAACAAAGCTAGATTTTTTTAGACATAAGAGGCTGATTTATTTTATATTTTACATTTTTTAAAAAACTTAAAACAGAAACATACAGAAAAGTTGAAATTGTAATATAAAACCCTTGTTTTGAGATTAGTGGCTGACATGATGCCTGGTTGCCCCCATATACTTCAGTGTGCATTTCCTATAAATGAAGAGGTTCCTCTTTTTTTTTTTTGGCTGCACCTGCAGCACATGGAAATTCCCAGGCCAGGGACTGAATTCGCAGCTGCAGCAATGCTGTATCCTTTAACCCACTCCACTGGGCCAGGGATCGAACCTGCACCTCTCTAGCAACCCAAGCTGCTGCAGTCGGGTGCTTAACCCACTGTGCCACAACAGGAAAACTTCACTCCTCCATGTCAACAAGCCCATCCAAGTTCCTCCAGTTGTCCTAGTACTGATCTTATAACAAAGGGATCTGCTTCAAAATCACACACAGCATTTAGTTATCCTGCCCCTTCAGTTTTCTTTACTTGGAAACATCCTCAGCCCCCCCTTTTTTCTTTCTTTTTTTTTTTTTTTTTGAGTTTCAAATCCTTAACACTTTTGAAGATTGAAGGTCAGTTATTTTGCAGAATGTCCTTCAGTTTGGGCTGATATGTCCTCACGCTTAGATTCGGATATACATCTTGCTCAGGACCAAAAGTAACGCTGTGTTCTTCTCATTGCATCCTACTGAATATCATGTTTTCGACTTGTATGATTACTGGCAACGAAGATTTTGATCATTTGATTAAGGTGTGTCTGCCAGGCAACTCTCCCCCCACCTTATAATTTATGAGTATTTTGTAAAGAGGACTTTGACACTATGTAAATAGCCTATTCCCAACTTCGGATTTATTAGTGTATTTATTTATATCTGAAAGGATTCATAATTCCTATTTTATTCAACAGGTTATAATCTCTTATGATTATTGTTACTTTTGATGCTCAAATGTGTTACTTTTGTGCCACATTTGGCTAAAAGGAACCCGCGTAGTCTGGCTTTGTGTCTCTTTGACATGTCCCCGTCATTCTGTGATCACTTCCTTGCTTTCTGGCACGAGATAAGATATTCTAAGCTTATTTTGTAATTTCTTTGCCCCTAAAAGGAGCTCTGGTTCCTTTCAGTGGAAAATGAACAGTGTTTTGAGAAACGTGTTTTTTTTGCTCTTGCGCGTTTTCCAGACTGTTCTTGTGACAGTTTCTCTCTGCTGCTTCTCTCTCCATTCCTTCCACATGCCGTGTTTTTACCACCAGCGTGTCTCCCCCTCCCTCCCTCCCCAGAGCTGCCCCCACGTAGCCCATCCTGTCTCTGTGTTGATGCTTGGGAACCCTAACCCTGTGAAACCAACAGCCTTACGAAGCAACCCCATGCCCTGAGAAAGGCTGGCCTGCTGTCTGCAGGCGCCCTAGGCAACTCATTGGCCCTGGTTGGAGAAACTTGGCTTGAGGACTTCTAGGCAGGTACCCTCCGTGAGTTTGAACATCTGGATTTGTGTGAGGCGTTCCCAAGCACAAGCAAGGATCAAGTCCAGGGGCTCACTTGCCATTCCACACTGGGAAGCCAATGTATTTCTTGTTTTGCCTTATTTCAGCTTTTCCCAGGATTGATTCCCCAGACTTTGAATTTTGAGTGTTGTTGCTTGGTCTTCCCTACCTGGCATCTTTCTCCTTTTAGGAGGAAAAATGGAAAAGCCTAACTAATCCAGCCATCCTGGCTTCTGCTTAGCTTGAGAACTTTCACCCAGACTATGATATGGGGTGGGGCCAGTTGGTTTCCTCAAGACTATGAACAGAGCCCCAGGGAGCCTACTCGCAGTTTACCTGGTTCTTCCAGCCTATATCCCAACTCCTGCCTTCTTGACTGGCCATGACAACCCAAAATGTGGCCCCCAACACCCAGATACTTTTGTCCTCTTTCTTAGCTTCTCTGTCCTTTGCCAACTTTCCCTTAGGTCTTTTTCACTGAAGACTTTTCAAACACGACTTCCTGTACCCCACTCCATCCCCAGATTTTATGATGTCTTGACTTTTCCCCTGAGCTGTACGTGCCCAGCATTTCCATCCTCTACTCCAGCCTCTCCTGAGTGGATTTGAACCCTTTGAAGCTGCCCAGAAGAAGAGACACTGATCTCTGGGCAACTAACCCAGAGACCAGCAAGAGGTCCTTGACGTGCCTGGTCATAGAGCTTAGTTTCTTTCTTTCACTGAATTAGCGAGGAGAGAAGGAGAGACCATCGTGTGGGAAGAAGCACGAGTGGGGATGAAGAGTTGGAGCCAGGTGTCATGCTGGGCTGTGTAAAATTTAAACAAGTGAAGGAAAAGACTAAGGGAAAGGATGAGGAAGCTGAGTCACAGAGAGAAGCAGAAGGGCCATTAACATGAATGAAAAGTGGAGAGGGCTCCTTGGTCTCCAACACCTTTGTAGAAACAAATGTTGGTTATTTAAAGCCCAACTGCACTTTGCTTCCTGTTCAGGGATTCTGTCAGATCTTTATGGTCTTACAATAAACTGCCCCCCCCCCCTTTGTGTGTGCTGTTTTGAGTAGATTTTTTTTGTTGCCATGAAAAGAGCCTTTCTTGAACATTCTTGACTACATTGCCTTCAAGATCTGTCCAGTGGAGACATCTATCAAGTCAAGATCTATCTATCGGTATCAACCCTGGGAGAAGAGTTATATTCCTCTTACCCCATGGTGCCATTTCCAAGATGTTTCTGTAACATCTTTGTTAAACAAATCATCCTCCATTTTAGGTCCATGTCCAGATAAGAAAGTACCATCCTCTTTCCTGTCATCTATTGATATCTGGACACTTCTCCATGTTCCCTAATAAATATAGATAGAAAGTTCCCCTCCCCTCCCCTTTGTTGCCATCATCCTAGGCAACCTCAGTGTCCACATGACTGATTCAGGCACCAGGTTAGCTCTGCTGTTCCTTGCCCTACCCTCTCCAAAATAACGAAAACAATATGTAAAAAGTAATCTGTTTTATAGGCTAGGAATTATTTTCCCAGTCATAGTCTCACTTTGTTTTTATTTTTGAACTCCACTCCCAAAGCCAAATCATAGACTCATCCTCTTATAAATGGCTTATTTTCAAAACCAAGATGTCTTAATTTTCCTTCCATGAAGACAATTTCTTAGACTCCTTTTTCCCCCCTTCAGCTTCTCCCAGTAAGCCTGATCTTAGGATTCATCAAGACCCTTTGTCCTTGCCTTTACCTCATCTCTTAGGCCCCCAGCTCACTTCAGGTTTCCTCCCCATTTCAGCTAGTATCCCATCCCGTGCTGGGCCACGGAAACCCTCGCTGGGCAGCACCATAGCATCTTGTCTTCTCAGTCTCCACTGCACTCACCTTGTCCATCCTTATCACAACACCTTCTCTTGTAGCTCAAGCACTCATCATTCAGACACCTATCTACTTACCTCCCTCTCTCCCTCTCTCTCTCTCTCTCTCTAGTATCTCAGATGGGCCTCAATACCATTTAATAATATTTTATGAATCCTTCGTTAACTCTTGACCTCTAGTTTCTTCTTCCAAGTCTCAGTTCCTCTCACCTGCCCTCTGATTCTCTCCCAGGATGTTACCACATCAATGTCCCTCTCTTTCTCTATTTCTCCATTTCAGGTCCCCTTTTTATTGACCTAAATGAATGGTCAGATATTTTTACAGAAACCCACCCCTCTTTAATCTTGTTTCTGTAGGGTTTAGACTCAGCACTCTGGCACACAATCCTTTTTCAACCCTCCAAACTCTGTCCCGACAGAACCTGCCTTTTCAAAGAAAAACACTGACTGCCTAATTGCTGATTCCAGTGTGACCACAGAGCCCTGGGAACTCTCCTCCTTTGCCCTTCAAGACACTATTTTCTCCAGATTCTCCCGGAGGCTCTCTCCTTTGTCATTATGTAAATGCAGCCTCTCTCAAAGTTCCCGCCTTGTCCTGGAGGGCCTTCTTGCACAGCTTCTCTTCCAGGGCCATCTCATTCTCTCACCTGGCTTCACCCATGTGCTGCCCACCCTCCGCACCCACCATGACTCCCGCCCATCTCTTGGGGTAGCTCCTGACCTACATTTCCTACTGCCAGTGGGATGTCTCTCTTCAAACCTGGCATGTCTGAAGCAGAACTCAGTGTCTTTACCCTGAAAATCCCTCATCTTATGCAAATGACACCACCAACCAGCCATGCACATGGAAACCCTGGAAACCCTGGCAGGTGAATTGCCACAGTTAGTTGTTCATACTGCCAGGTGCCATTATGGTTTTGTGTCCATCCCAGAATTCAGGCCTTAAATCCACCTATACCCAGTCAATTGTTATTACCTTCTGTTTGGTTTGTCTGCCTCTAAACCTCTCTATTTTCAAACTTAAAACACAGGTTTCATCATACCATTTCCATCTCAGAGATAGCGCCAATTCCTCATTGAGGGTAGAGAAAGGTTCAGACTCTCTGGAAGGGCATTCAGGGCCCTCCGTGGCATCCCTGGCTCGCTTCCCACCACACCCTCTGTGCCCCTCAATGCTGCCATATGTGTCTTCTTGATGGTCCCTGAACTTGCGATTCTTTTTTTTTTTTCCTCTCTCTTTTTTGGCTGCCCCAAGGCATATGGAGTTCCAGGGCCAGGGATTAGATCCAAGCCATGATTGTGACCTATACCACAGCTGCAGCAATGCCAGATTATTAACCTGCTGTGTGGGGCCAAGGATCGAACTTGTGTCCCAGGGCTCCAGAGATGTCATCAATCTCATTCACCATAGCGGGAACTCCAAAACCTGCTATTCTGTATCTTATGCCTCCACTTGCTGTTCCTTCCTTTAGGAAAACATTTACCTTCATTTTCTGCCAGCCCAAATGGTCCCATAAGTCAAAACTCAGATCAATGGGCATCTAGCAGTTGCTCCTGTCTCCCTTCCCCGAATTAATTTTAGCACCTAGTTGACTTTGTCTTGAATTATGATTGGCTCTTTTAATTTCTCCTCTAAGTTCTTTACTAACATCCCTGTACTGAGTAACATGTGCTCTTTGTTCTTATCACCTCATTTGATATTTACCACAACTCTTTAAAGTAGTGTTGGAATCTTCCTTTGCCAAGGAGAAAAACCGGGGCCCAAAGAGCTCATGTTTCTTCTTAAGGTCACGCAGCTGGTGAGGCAGAAGAACCAGAACATCAACCTGGGTCTGGGTTACTCCAAAGCTCAGTCTCTTTTCCCCAGAGCAAATTATTCCTAATTTTCACTGCACATGGAAATCACCTTGGTGAATCTTTAAAAACTGTTGATCCATGCAGGCATTCTGACTGAATTGGTGTGGAGTATAACCCAGGTCCCCAGGTCTCAGGGTGTATTATTTGTGAAGTTGCTTAGGTGATACTAAGTGTAGCGTCATTTGGGAATAACTGCTCTAGGTCATTCGGTGCCCCCCCCCCCGCCCCGGTGTTCAGCATGTAGTGTGTTTAATACATGTTTGCATTGAATCTTGTCTCCAGATGCTTTTCTGGTCCACTGGATGCTTTACCCCTAAATTCTAAGTTTGGCAAGGATTCAAATGCAAAAAGCAAGCAAAGAAAAAAATTACTTATCTGGCTAATATGAGCCCCGAATTAATTTCCAATGAAATTTCCAAATCCGTATAAAGAAATTAGGATGCATAGGCCAAAGTTTTGACTAATTAATCCTCAATTGCTTTTTTTGGCGAGAGAAGCCTGCCTCCTTAACATCCTCAGCCCCTCCTCTTTTTTCATCTCTCCAGCAGCTGGGATGACTTGTCTCTACAGACTGATCCCGAGGCAGAGCCCACCTCCTTGGGAAGAGAAATTGAGGATGTGCAGGGGAAGCATGTACAGTAGGTGTGGACCTTGGTAACAATCAGGTCACACTCTGAGTCCTAGATGGTATTCCTGTGGCAGGCTGTCACAGCCATGCCCTGTCCCAGAAGTTGCCAGAAAAAGAAAAATCTCATGGAAATGTAATGAGCAGACTGTTCATTCTGTATTTGTCTTTTCATTAGAAGAACAGCACGGTGTCCAAAAGAATCATCTAATAATCATTTGTAATGCTAATGTTAATCCAGAATGACTTTTTATGGGACCAAACAATACTTTGTGATGTTCTGTTTGTGTTTTCATGCCTCCAGCTTATCTATACAAAACACAGAGATCAATAAATCAGACTTAAAAATTTTAAAAGCTCTCACTGAGCCATTAACTTCTCAGGCTGTATTTACTTTTCCCTTCTGATAATTTGAGGTTATTTTATTACAGCCAAAGTTATGGAAGGAAATTTGAAAACTACACTACCTCTTTAGAATGTTTGCGCCACTTAAGACTTTATAACTTTTAGTATTAAATTCTATCAATAAGGAAACATCACCTGATAAAGCTGTGCTGTGACTTTATGTGAAGTTTCTAATGAGTAGAATATGCATTGTTATAAAATTCTATTAAAGCCTCTGTTTTGCTGCATTTGAGAAGCAAAAAATTCAGAAGACCTTTCAACATCTATGAAGGCAATAAAACTATTCTTCTCACATGTCATTATGTTCATTATTGGTCATTGCTAGCCATAAACTAGAACATATGAGAGGTAGGGACCTCCTTTCTATACGCTGAAAGGTCTGGATTATTTACGTAATTAATTTGCCAAACTTTATTTGGAGTCCTCCCTAGGTGTCCACATATAAACAAAACCTGTAATACAGAGCCAACTACCATTTGGTGCCCAGTGACTCACACAGGAGTATTCTTTTATAAGAGTGGCTAATGCGAAGTTAAATGACGTCCAAAGACAGTAATGAAGGAGATGCTGCAGGGCCTCCATTGTCTGAGTGCTAAGTGAGCATTTAGGTGGGTGTCTCCTCGCGGAAAGCACGAGAGTGACCAGGTGGAGGTGCTGCCTTTAACTGTCTGAGCCTGAGCTTCCTTGATTGTGGAAACAAGAGAGTAGGATCAGAAGTTTATCTCCTGGATCATCTGAGCTCTCGTCTGTGGTGAATCTGAGGGTCTGTGAAAATTCACAGGGTGGGCTTGCCCTGGCGGCCTCCTGGCAGTGAGGTGTATATTCAGCTTGGAAGAGGGGCAAATGCCGGGAAGGTTATCAGCCACACTAGTCAGGAAAGACACACCATACCAGTTATTTTAACAAGCAGTTTAATATAAAGAATTCCTAACTGGATTCTGGAAAACATAAAGGAAACTGTGAGGTATTACAGAGAGAGGAAGTGCAGGAAGCAGCTACCACTCATTGAGATAGAAGGACAAAGGGAAAGGTTGGGTTTTTCTGGAGCTGAAGTAGGGGTCCTGCCCACATGCGGCTGCTGTCTCTTAGAGTCACAGTGAGGCTGGTTCTGGAGTGTGGGAGACGCTGCAAAAGGGAAATCGCTGCTGCTTGAGGAGAAACTATTTCTGGAATAATACCCACAGGAACACCTAATAGCAAGAGCAGCCTCCCTCTAGTGCCTCCTTCTGGAAGAGGCCACCAAGGAGCAGCTGGCAAAACAGAAACATAGTTTGTGGCCTCAGCCCTGAGCCCTGAGTCAGGCAAGGGGAGTGGGTTGGGATCTGAAAAATAGTAGTCAATAACCAGCCCTGGAGGGAGTGGGTATAAGGAGAGCTACAAGCAAATTTGTAGTAATATCTACCACTTCCATGCAGCTACTTTGTATCATTTTACCCATCCGGTCATTAATCCTCTCAACAGCCTTAGGAAGCCAGTATGGTTACCTTCCTGTGGCAAAGGAAGAGCTAAAGTCAGAGAGGTTAAATAACCTCCCAACCCTCACGCAGTGGGGTGAGGGGTAGAGAGAGGACCTGGACGCAGCACTGTCTCCTTGCAAAGTTCTTCCCTTCACAAGATGCAGTGTTTGCTAGAAAAGTACCTTGTGCATCTAAGTAGCCATGAGAAATTTGACTAGAAAGGTGGGCATATATTTGGAAAGGTGAATTTTGGCAACTTTGTGAAGCTGTAAGGGATTTGGGCCCTATAGGCAATAGGAATCAATGAAAATTTTGGAAAATGGCAGTGAGATGGTGGAAATATATTTGAGATTTGTTTGGAAAAAGTGAGCAAGATGACTAGAAGAAAGAGGAGTCTGGTTTCAATGAGCCTCATTATGAATTAGTTACGATAATTTTGGTTTGGGTGGGGGCAATGAGAAAGAAAAGGGAGGAGTTCTGTCGTGGCTCAGCGGAAGCAAATCTGACTAGCATTCATGAGGGTGCAGGTTCAATCCCTGGCCTTGCTCAGTGGGCTAAGGATCCAGCACTGCATGAGCTGTGGTGTATGTTACGGACCCAGCTCAGATTTGGTGTTGCTGTGGCTGTGGTGTAGGCCAGTGGCTACATCTCCAATTAGACCCCTAGCCTGGGAACCTCCATATTGCTGCAGGTGTGGCTCTAAAAAAAGGAAAAAAAAAAAGGGAAGAGCAGAAATTCTCAGGAGAAAGAATAAATAGGAATGACTGGACATACTGTATGAAAAGTAGGGCCCAAAGATAATTCTTAAGTTTTGAGGTCTAGAAAGCTAAAAGGATAATGACACTGCCTTCCGAAACAGAAATTCTGGAGTTCCCATCGTGTATCAGCAGAAACGAATCCCACTAGTATTCATGAGGATGCAGGTTCAATCCCTGGCCTCGCTCAGTGGGTTAAGGCTCCAGCATTGCCATGAGCTGTGGTGTAGGCCACAGATGCGGCTCAGATCTGGTGTGGCTGTGGCTGTGGTGTAGGCCAGCAGCTGTAGCTCCAATTTGACCCCTAGCCTGGGAACTTCCATATGCCATGGGTGCGACCCTATAAAAGCAAAAAGAAAAAAAAAAAGGGAAAGAAAGAAATAGAAATTCTGTGAAATCTGGAATATTTTTCTCTTAGAATATGACTTTTGCCTCTCTGTCCTGCTTCCACTCCTCTAACACACCATGGCTGGGTGCAGAGCATAGGACTCCCAGTGCTGTGCCATTTCACCTGGATTACCATCAGTAAAGCTGATAGTTTAGACCTTCCTGTAAAGTCAGGGAAAATATTAGCTTAGAGATAAGCAACTGGATTCTACTTTCAGTCTGCTGTTATTTGCTATGTGTTTTACTTTTCCTGAGTTATTTTACAGTGTGGCTAGGAGGATTTATTGGGATAATGCATATCAGTGGTTCTCTAACTTCTATATTCATCATCATTACCTGGGGAGTTTTAAAAATACAATACCTGTACCCATTTTCAGAGTGTCTGATTCAATTAACCTGGAAAAAGGACCTGATATTATTATTATTATTATTATTATTATTATTATTATTTGCTGAGGGCGGGACCTGTATGGGGTGGGGCCCCTAAGAGATGGAGGTCCAGGAGGTGGGGGTGGGTGAGGTAGAGGGCATGGCCAGGACCTAGTATCTTTTTTTTTTTTTAATCAGCATCTTGGAGATCCCCACTGTGACTCAGCAGAAACAAATCCAACTTAGTATCCATGAGGATGTGGGTTTGATCCCTGGCCCCATTCAGTGGGTTAAGGTTCCGGCGTTGCCTTGAGCTGTTGTGTAGGCTGCAGATGTTGCTCCAGTCTGGCATTGCTATGGCTGAGGTGTAGACCAGCAGGTGTAGCTCCAGTTTGACCCCTAGCCTGGGAATTTCCACATGCCACACCTGCAGCCTACCCTACACCAAAAATAAATTAGCATCTCTGGTCATCTACTATTTGAATGCTCCTACATGTGCATTCTCTACTGACCTCAGAGTGTTTCACTAATGCAAAAGTCAGGCTTGAGAGTTGTCAAGAAAACTAACCCGGAACTGGTTTTTGCCCCATTAAGGAAGGTGGTGAGCACCTTGCAAGATAGAGCCCAGAGAGGAAAAGATCCTGCTTGCCGGTAGAGACACAGTCCAGTAGGCATTTTGGCTATTCATAGCCTCAACCAATGAAAGCACAGTTAAAATTTCCACTGGACTTAGATAAGAAGAGCAAGAATCTGTGGCTCTATTTTCTAATTTTATGTGGGTACAATAGGGCTCTCTGAGAGGGATAGATTCTGTGCATGTCTACTGTTCTTAGAAGGGCAGCATATTACATCTAAGTTATTCAAGACCGGTAGAGCGCTAGTTCACCCAGAGGGTAGATACTGAAGTGTAATCAAAACTACCCTTGAAATTCTCTTAAAAATGTATGAAGATAGTGGAGTTCTGCTCACACAGTTCAACACGGCTTTTTGTCTAGTCTTGAAACAGATTGCTGCTTCTTCCTTGAGCTCTTAAGGGATGGTTGGTATGTTTAAAAAGGGCTATTTGTACCTAAAAATACATCTTTAATACAAAATTCCCACCTAGAGGGCTGAGAAGGTCAAGCTGAGAGAGGCTAAATGAAGACAACAGGACAAGGAGGCTAAATGAAGGAAGGGAATTTTCGGAGTTGTCACAGTAGAAGGTTTAGCCAGCTCCTTCCTTATGCACCTCATCTGAAAGCAGAGGGCACAGGTTAGCTTTATAAGCTCATGTATCTGAGTACTGTAACTACTAGGTATAGAAATGAAGACACAAATCAGTTTGGAGCAGAGTTTCATGATGATGAGATGCTAATGTGAGGGCATTAGACTCTCCTTACCCTATGGAGAGGATGTAACATAATCTATTAAAAATTCCTGTGGCTTATCAGTTTGCAAAAAAAGCCCTGGAGGCTTCTGGTAGGGAGGGAATGCCAAACTCCATGCTCTTCTTTCTGAGAGTTGAAATTAGAGAAACCTATTTTTAAGAGTGTGGCGCTAACAAGTATTTCTGCTGGCATGAGAAAACTCCAAGAGCCCAAGGGGTGATGTAGGCTCAAAGAAGGGTTCTATCAAAACCCTCTGGACCTAGCCACCAAGACATGTTGTCACTCTTTGAGAACAATGTCTGAATATATGAGTGAAAATGAAAAGAGCTATACCCTTGAAATGCAAGTGTGAGCTTTGCATGGTATAGGGATCTGACAGCAAGGATATCACCTGATCCTCGAGCTAGAGTCCTTGCAGCTCCAGGTGATGTTCAGTGAGGGACCTAACCTATAAAAGTCACATGGACAATGATGCCTAGACCAAAGAGACTTTCCAGTTATGCTCTTTAGAAGTACTGACCCACATGGGCTTAGTGAGTCCCTGGAAATCTTGGACAGTTTGAAGTGGGAACCCGAAGAGAAAGATCCTGAACTTCTGCTAATTAGAATATGTAAATAACCCAGTCTGTAAAACCGATAAAGAGGGTTATACAAGTCATACTAGCTTTCACATTTCAGGTGTTTGTTAATAACTGGAGTATGGACAAAGAGTGTGGGAGAATACAGTTCTCACCAATATGCTAATATTTATGTTTCAAGACACCCACCACTCAGGGACCATCAGGGATTTGGGATCTTTTTAATTATCTACAGGAAATTCATCAGATTGTAAATTCCTGATGCTTTCATAAGCATGAGTGGGTCATTATATTTATACACCTAAAGATTTACTTGAAGACACCTCCTAAGCCACACAGTAGATATATAAAATGAGAATTGTGTTGACATTAAGAAGTGTTTATAAAGTAATTAATGGTTTTCTGTTCTTTTCTTTTAATTAGTGTCGGTTAAATTTCATCATATTAACACTAATAAGCCAATATTGCCATTTCTATTTGTGTCTCTCCGGAAAACTTCTACAGCAATCTTCTAGTTGTAATCAACACACAAAATGTCCTTGGCAAAACATTGGTGTGCATACTTCTCCAGAGATTCAAACTTGGGTATTCTTTTGACCTGCTTTGTATACCATGCTTGAAGGATACATTCTTGAGAATATAAATCAGATATTGCTTGTAGAACAATCGAGTCATTCATTTATTCATTTCTTTATTTTAAAAGAATATTGATTAATTGAATATCTGCTGAATAGCTGGTGCTCTATGGTGGAATCAAGAGTGAGAAGAGAGAAAGGAAACTGGTGCAAGGAAAGGGAGGGGGGAGAGAGCCTGCCTAAAGGTAACAATCATAATCATTCTTGGCTGCTCCAAAGAGTTGTACTTCTGTAGATTAAGTTTAGTAAAAAGTTGACATTTTACAATAGTCTTTCTATCGTAATCTCTCCATACATTCAAAGTATCTCTTATTTCCATTACTACAGATTTGTAGATTTTTCCTTATAGTTCTGTACAGTCATTATTTTTATACCAAAGTATTGTTTTTATGAGCAATAGAATTCTTATTTCCCTGCTTTCAATCTAAATCCTCTCCATATCCACATCTACAAATCTATTCTCCTTTTAGTTTTAGTAAAGAGTTTTAAAAATTATTTTTATCTCTTTACTAGATAGGAAATTATGCATTTTTTGTTTTAATGGTTATCTTTAAAATTTTAGCATGTTTACTTAACAATGTCTATCATCTATTCATATTTCTAATTGCTTCTCAGCCTTTTGGCTAAGATCAAGCATATTAATATGTCTAACCTCTTCAAAAATACTGAAAAAATTAAAATACTTAAATTTAATCCCCATCTTGATATTGTTTCCAATAATTATTTTAGCTTGCTTTGTTACCAGAGATTAGTACTTATTTCAAAAAAATATATCCATTATTGGAAATTTAACTGCATATGTACTAATTTCTTTGTTCAACATTTCTACTTGCATTCCTTTTGGAATATATTTCCTTTTTCCTGAAGTTCCTATAGATAGGATCTCTTCTCAGTAGTTTCTGTTTCTTTGAAAATGCCTTTATTTTATTCTTTTTTCTTAATGATAGTTCAGCTGGATATAAAGCTGTAGACTGAAATTTATTTATTTCAGGGCTTTGAAAATATTCCATTGCCTTCTGTTTCCATCACTGTTTTGGAAAATTCTGCTTTTGGTCTGATTTTATTTTGTAAGCTTTTGGTCTGATTTTATTTTATAAGTAACTTGTCTTTCATCTCCGATAGCTTTTAATATCTTCTCTCTTTCTTCTATTCTCTGAAATCTCTATACAATATATTTTAGTGTGGATTTATTTTGTTTTTATTACTTGGAACTTATGCTTCTTAAAACTGAGTGTTTTAGTTTTCCATTCTGGAAAATGCACATATTTCTCATTTTCTCTTGTTTCTGAAATTCCTATTATATATAAAGTACCTTTTCATTGTACTTTCCATGTCTCTTAACTTTTTTGACATTTTCCATTTCTTTATATGGATAGAATTCTGGATAATTTCCTTAGGTCTGTCTTGCACTTCACCAATTCTCTCTTTAGCTATTTCTCTATTCATTATATTCACTTTCTTCTTTTTCTCCTTCTCCTCCTTCTCCTCCCCCTCCCCCTCCCCCTCCTCCTCCTCCTTTTTCTTCTTCTTGTCTTTTTATTTTTATGGCTGCATCCACAGCAAATGGAAGTTCCCAAGCCAGGGGACAAATCAGAGCTGCAGCTAAGGCCTGTACTACAGCCACAGAAACACAAGATCCAAGCTGCATCTGCTACCCACCCCACAGCTTATTGTAAAGTCAGATCCTCAACTCTATGAGTGACGCCAGGGATCAAACCTGCATGTTCACAGAGGTGACATAGTGTCTTTAACCTGCTGAGCCACAATGGGAACTCCTGAGTTTTTTTTTTTTTAAAGCACATTTAATCAGCATCATGATCAGACTATTACATTTAGAAATCTAAATGTGAACAACAACAAAAATGCCTACATTAAAATTTTTTTATTGGAATGCTTTGTACTTTCCACAGAACAGAACTAAAATACTTGTTATGCAGTCACAAATTCAGTCCCATTTTTTTTTTTCTTGTAGCAGTTAGGCCCTGCCACTGTAATTGGCTGAGTTCATAAACCTATTGTAACCTCTAGCTTTTCTGTCACTTCTCTGGCTCTTTTTTGCTAAGCATTTTTTCTTGGCTGTAATTAAAATCTTGTGCTGTAACTACAGATTTCTTTGCTCAACATTTCCACTTGCATTCCTTTTGGAAAATTATTTCCTTTTGGAAAATTATTTCCTTTTTCCTGAAGTTCCTATAGATAGGCTCTCTTCTTGGTAGATTCTGTTATGGGAACACCCATAACCATCATAGTTTTGTGGTTTGGCAAATTATTGGTCTCTACCAACTTAAGGACCAGAGCTTCTGCCTCCAAAGGCTTCTGCCTTTCTTTATTGATGCGTCTAGAATTTGAAGATTGATTATTGTAGTTGACAAAGTCATTGTAGATTCCATTACCTCTGAAATTACTTCCAGTATTACCAAATACACTATTGCCATCAAATTCTTCACCAACATGGCTGCCAGCAAAGCCATCAGAACACTGAAGTTTCCATCATGACCAAGTTGTCATTTCCTCTAAAATAATGTCCACAGCCACTGTCAAAGTTTTCAAAACCATTTTGAACTGGACGAGGCACTGTCCATCTCTTGCTTATTCAAGGCTCTCTTTGTTTCACAATTATAGCTATTTATAATACAGCATTTCTGAATGACAGTCTTATTCATGGAGTTGGGGTCAACTAAGGTTACAAAAGCAAAGTCTCTCTTCTTGTCACTGCCCTAGTCAGTAATGATTTCAATCATTTCATTCTTCTTATACTGCCCAGAATAATCTCTTACTTGATGTCCTTCAGTGTCTTCTTCATTGCTACTGACAGAAAGTCATTTTCATAGGTAACTGGGCACCTGGTCTTTGAACACTTTCTCTTGAGACAGACTTCTTTGGTTCACAGCTCTTCCATACACCTGTGTGGCATTGTTTTCATGATTCATCTGCCTGCACCACAGTGGCCTATATCAACATACAAAGCTTGTGGAGTGTTCGATGTTTGGATCTTCCATTACCACATTACCACACAATCTGTGGATGTTTCCCCTGGCCACTTAGTGTCTTACTGGCTTTTTTAAAGTTCAAACCTTTAACGAAGAGCTTGCACAACTCTTTGAGCTCTTCGGGAGACTGAAATAGACATGACAGCAGCACAAAGAATACTTTAACAATGCTCCCTCAGCTGTGGCCACAGGTAGAAAATCACTTAGTTTTTAATATCACTGGTTATATTTTTAATTTCTAGATATTTCTTTAAATTCCTTTCAAGTACAATGAAAGGAAAACGACATGTGAGGGTGAGCTGTTTCCCCTCATGGTTGTCTGTATAATCTACCTAGGGATCTGATCCTGCTATAGTTGTTATAAGCAAAAATGCTTACATGTCCAAGAAATATGAAAATTGCTTTTGGACATCAGCTTACTCTTTATTGCTCCAAAAGAATGAATCACATTCTAGGCAGAATTATACTCCCTAGATTTTATTTACTTATTTATTTTAAGGACCGCTTTCTCCATGAGCTCACATTTCTTAGTTTTCTCACAAATTAAAATGCATATCTGGGGACAGTTTTTTTTTTCATCATGAATAAACATGAGTATAAATCTATTCCATACACTTTTAGAATAATTGTAAAAAATATTCTCCACCCTCTCCCCTGACCAATTGTTTAAGATTCCATTTAGACAAAGATTCTCTCTCTCGTCTATACATCTCAGAAATTCATGTAAGCACATACCCTTGGTTCCTTTACATTTGGAAGAGGCTCCTTTGCTAATTTGGCCACCACCACAAGTAATCCCAACCAGAAGGCTGGACTAAGCAAGCTGTAGATTAGAAATCACCTGGAGGAGTTCCATCATGGCTCAGCTGAAACGAATTTGACTAGTATCCATGAGGGTGCAAGTTCGATCCCTGGCCTCGCTTAGTGGGTTAAGGATCCTGTATTGGTGTGAGCTGTGGTGGTCACAGACGTGGCTCAGATCTGGTGTTGCTGTGGCTGTGGCATGGGCCAGCAGATACGGCTCCGATTCAACACCTGGCCTGGGACCCTCCATATGCTGTGCGCGTGGCCCTAAAAAGACAAAATAAATAAATAAATAAATAAACTCCTTACTTCCTACACCCATGTCCAAATTGCATTAAAAAAAAAAAAAGCATTTGGATGTCAGTGCCAGCATGTGTATTATCCCAGTCTTACTGGACTGTTTCTAGACCAGAAGGTGGACGTGAGATCGCCTGTATTTCCTAGACTACATAATCTAATAATCCAGGATTATACAAGTCTTCCCAATTTGCTTTATGGAGGGAAAGACCACCCATACTTCATGTTAAACAAGATAAAAATATTATTATTGCTAATATTTTTATTTTTATTTTTTTGGTCTTTTGTATTTTTAGGGCTGTACCCACAGCATATGGAGGTTCCCAGGCCAGGGGTCCAATCTGAGCTACAGCTGCCAGCCTGCACCACAGCCACAGCAATGTGGGATCCAAGCCTTGTCTGCAACCTACATCACAGCTCATGACAACACCAGGTTCTTAATCCACCAAGTGAGGCCAGGGATTGAACCCATGTCCTCATGGATGCTAGTCAGGTTCATTAACTGCTGAGCCACAATAGGAACTCCCTTATTACTGCTAATAGATGCTAATATATTTATAAACACTCTGTGCCTTCAAAATAGTTTAAAATGCATTCTTACATTTGAATACGATTCCGAAATTTTTTCTTGGGCATTGTTGCTGAGAAAATTTTAATTGTCTCCCTTCTTCAGGGTAAGGGGCCAAGAGTATTATGAAAAATATTTTTAAAAATTATCGACATGTTGGGTGTTCCCGTCCTGGCTCAGCAGTAAGGAACCTAACTAGTATTCATGAGGACTTGGGTTCAATCCCTGGCCTCCATCAGTGGTTCAAGGATCTGGCGTTGCCACGAGCTGTGGTGTAGGTCACAGATGCAGCTTGGATCTGGCGTTGCTGCGGCTGTGGCTTAGGCTGGAAGCTGCAGCTCCAATTTGACCCCTAGCCTGGGAATTCCCTTATGACACAGGTGCGGCCCTAAAAAGATTTTAAAAGTTATTGGCATGTTAATTTAACCTGAGTGATCAAACATTAGATAGGATTTGGTGTAATATTCTGGAATATATCATAACTAATACCATGCTTGAATTGATACATAATATTTTTGAACCCTCTGCAGTTGTAGATTATTCCACATGACAGAGTAGATTTTTTTATTACCAGAAATCTCAGATTTTCTAGAAGAATCTCAAAATGATTTTATTTTAAATAAAAGTTAAATGTGTAACTAAAAGGCACTTCCTAATAGAGGTTTTATACATGTGACTCTACAATGATTTTCTGTCTGGATTGCACATAAATGAAATTAGAAATCCTTTGACAGTCCATACGTCCTCGTTTTTGTTTGAAAAATATGGTCACGGAACCAAGTAAGTCCTTTTCACTAGCCCTTTGGACAGAATTGTTCTCACTGAGTTTTAAGCAGAGAGCACTCCATTATAATAGAGAAGTACCTGGAGTAAGTTAGAAAACAAACATCTGAGTCCAGGCCCTGCCTCTTCTATGCCTTTTTATGGTCTTGGGAAAATTACTAAATCTCTGAAGCTTATCTCATATTGAAAAAGAGCATAGGAGTCCCCTGCGGCCTGTAAGTTAAGGATTCAGCTTTGTCACTGCCGTGGCTCAGGTTCAATCCATGGCCTGGGAACTTCTGTGTGCCACGGGCACAGCCAAGAAAAAAAAGAGGCTAATTATGTCTATATCTAAAGGTGGGTCTAAGGAATAGATTCTACCGTGCATGTGAAAGTGCTTGTAAAGAGGTCAAATACACGGGTCCCGTGTAGCCCCCAGAAGGCTCTGGGCAAGGGCATGTCTGCCTTAGTCACTGCTGCATTTCCAGTGTGTAGCACAGCATTGACTCATAGAAGATGCTCAACACAGACTGATGGAATGAATAATAACTCTTCTTCCCTGAAGATGATTCAGAGTCTCTTGCTTACATCACAGTCTAAACTGTGAAATTTCTTTTGTTTTCCCATGAATAAATGCAGAGGTGGGAATAAATTACGTGTATTGTTCCTTCCAAATGTTACATTCTATGATTCCGCAAATCCTCACTCTCAGGATCCTGGAAGGACCCTCATATGGAAGTCCTTTTCCTATGACAGAACAACAGAATTTTCAGAAACCTTTAAATTATAAGTATACAGTCTGCAAACCAGAGGGATCATCTTTTTTTTTTAATTGAAGTATGGTTGATTTACATGCTGTGTTTCCGATGCACAGCAAAGTGATTCAGTATATATACTTTACAGATTCTTTTCCCTTATAGGTTATTATAAAATATTGAATAGAGTTCCCTGTGTTATATACTATACAGTAGGTTTTTTCGGTTATCTATTTTATATATAGTAGTGTGAATACATTCATCCCAAACTTCTAATTTATCAGGAAGGATCATCTTGACCCAGTCAGTCAGTTCTGCAAAAATAAATGAAAATCACCAATGAATGAATGATTAACAGCCATTAAGATGTATTCATATTTATTTGTCTGCATAGACCGTCTACTGAGTAATTCTTACACCAGTTACTAGACACTGTAGAGGAGGAAAATTTCTCATCTGTGAATCATGATTCTAATAAAATCTCCAAGGGCTGGTGTAAATACTTTAAAGAACACGAGTGCTTATTATTTCATGAGCCTTGTTGAGAAGATAAGGCACTGTTTATAGTTACAGCAATATATAAGAAAATTAAACCCGTACTCCTTTTTCCTAGTTGTACTCTTTAGGCTGGGAATATTTGTCTTGATTAAGCACAATTCCACAATGACGACTCAGAGTTCAAGGCCTTTCATGAAGTCTTCATTACTGTTGGAGAATAATGACCAAGGGGCGGATGCCAAAGTTTATATGGGCGGGTTGACTTTCAGAGACTCCCATTCAGATTTCGTTTTCTGTATTTCCCGCTATTTGTTCGGCTGGTGTGCAACCTCCACCTGTAACATGAAGCCCCTAAACATTTACAGATGGGTTTGCCGAGCTCCCCAGCCTCTGCCCAAGTGACCAGTATGAGCAAGCCAGCTGCGTGGATACTGGCTGCATCTTCATCACTGAATTATTTGAATTGGGTTTACAGGCAGTAATGTGATTCCTCTCATCTGTGGAACTTAGGAAAGCCCTAGATGCTATTGAGATAGGATTGTGTAGACCGCCTGGGGAAATCCAGAGCCTGTGATTCAATTACAGGGGCTTTCACAGGGTTAGTCAGTACTGGGAAATTACAAAATCTAGTTAAGTCCAAAAATAATCTAAATGCTAAGTTGATCGTGCTGATCGAATTTTAATCACTGCTAGATTAGAACTGGATCTCAGTGTTAAGGGACAGATGAAGAGTTCTTCTGTTCATCCGAGTGGTTCTCTTCTGCTCTACTTTTTTGGGTAAAGAACCTAAATATAAATCCAGTTTGGTTCGTGAAAAGTTGTCAAGTAAAAGAAGATAGGCTTTCCGTTTCCTTCTTTTATCCAGTTGTCATCCGCTCCAAGTTCTCCTGCCAGCTTGGGTGACCGTTCATTTCGTCTGTCACCCAGCTTCTTTCTTTTTCCACCCCACCCCACCTCGTGTCCTGCACAGGCTGGCCCTTTCCCATCTTTGCTGGCACATGTTGGAGAGCTCTCTAAATTCCTTCACTCACTGAAATACCACCTGTATGAGGCTAGCGTACCTGTAATAGGGACATCTGGCTGTGTGTGCGTGTACAACCTGCAGCTGATACCCACCCTGGCCTTCAACTGGAAACTCTATCTTTGCTTGAAACTCAAACTTGGTCCATTTTGCAGTGCCCTTTTTGACTATTACCGTGTCTGTCCTGAGAAACTCAAAAATTACTTAACTATTTTAGGCAGAGCTAAAATGTTCTCACTCCTCCACCTTCCAGGCCATATCTTGGGGCTTTTTATCCCCTACAGAGTGTTGTGAAACTGAATAGTTCCTAAGAAGAATTCTGCCTCCAGCTTCTAAAACCACATTGTTGTTTCCCCTTGCTGACCTTTCATGCTTCCTTTGACTCCCGTCCTCAGAAACTCTGGAGCCCCGTGTGCTTTTCTACCTTCCTAGGACACAGCGTAGGCCTAAGCGACCCTTAAGTCTCAGCCTGGCTCTTTCTGGCCCATGGGTTCCACGACACACCCTTTCTGAAACATGCCTTCCCAGCTGGTCTCTTGTATTAATCCTGAGAATTAATCCCATTCAACAAATACTCCCTGTAAGGTGTTCTAACTGAAAATGGCAGGAATATATCTGGCTTGCTTTTTTAATAGAAGACTTAAAGTGTTAGGCTCTCAGAGTTCCTGCCGAGGCTCAGTGGAAACAATTCTGACTAGTATCCGTGAGGACACAAGTTCGATCCCTAGCCTCGTTCACTGGGTTAAGGATCTGGCATTGCCGTGAGCTGTGGTGTAGGTCACAGACGCGGCTCGGATGCTTTGTTGCTATGGCTACGAGGTAGGACAGAGGCTGCAGCTCCGATTCAGCCCCTAGTCTGGGAACCTCCGTATGCCATGGGTGCAGCCCTAAAAAGCCAAAAAGAAAAAAAAAGGAAAGTGTTAGGCTCTCAACCAGGAACAGTGTCATTGTCACCCCATGCCCCCATCTGGCTATGTCTGGAGACACTTTTGGTTGTCACGCTGAGGAGAAGGGGAGTTGATTCTGACATCCAGTGATTAGAGACCAGAGTTGCTTCTAAAGATCCTTCAACATGCAGGGCAGCCTCTCACACAAAGGCTGAGATAAAAGGGGAATTTCATGGGCAATGTCTGGGCAGAAATATTTGGTGGAAATGCTCTATGCAAAACACGGATATGTTGTGTTGTCACTTTTTCTTCAGGTCATTGAAGCGAGGGAATTTCTGGAAAGAATGATGGGATTCTAGAGGGACAGGGAACAGCCTGACTCAGGGGCGCTGGTTACCTTGAGGTGTTTGAAGTATATACAGTCAGCACCTTGCTTAGGTCACCCCAAAACATATTTCAACAGGGAAGAGAAAACGGGGGTGGATTTCACTTGCTGAGGACAGTTTATTTCCATTTCCTGGGCTTTTGCTACTTGTATGTAAGAGGCACGCTCGATCTGATGCATAGATCTCAATAAAGGGTAAGGGATCTTGTATGTTTTTAATCAAGCTGAGAAAACAAAAAGCATTTCAGCAGAGAGCAAGCACTTATATGGAAAACAGTAATACGGAGAAGTCAGCGGGGCTGGATCTAGCTGCTACGGAGAGACACTGGGTTTAGAAACGCTGCCAAACATGCTTGGCACTGAGAGCGGGCAAGCACTTAGACGGCAACCACAGGAGAACACGGGCAAAAATCTGGAATAATTTCTCAATTTGGGATACAGATCTCACCTATGAACTCACAAGAGTCGTTACCAGTAAGTACGCCTTCCCTGAAAATCTTTACAAACTTGAAAGATACCTCTTACGTTGTGGTAAGTGTGGTCCTGAGAAAAGGCAAGGGAATCATTTTCCATAACCTCCAGGGATTTCTTTTTACCAGAGGGTTTGACAAGACTATCACAAGTTTAAAATAACAAAGTCAACACGAAAAATTCACTTTATTATGTTTTGATTTCACAGAAAATGTAGACTTGTAAATAACAATAGTTCTTTGTAACAATCTGCATGACACTTTTATTAGCTTGTGGAAGTGGGAGGTTTGGCTAAACAAGAATCCATGTGACTATCAGGGACAAAAAAACTAGAGCTGGAACAACTACGATTTAGAAAAATAATGTTCGTGTTGGGCTTTGCAAACCACCTGTCACCTTGCTGATCCCCAGAAAAATGTAAAGAACATTCTCATGGATGAGTGAAAATTTTCGCCGCCTAGGTAAGGGGAAGGTCAAAATCAGCATGCCTTAGCTGTCAGCTTACACCAGTGGACTGCTTTGCACGAGGTCAGCACAGACTGACAAAAGCAATTTACCAGCCTTGGAACTGGGAGGTCTGTTTGTTGAGAGTACAACTCTTGCTCTTAAGATAAGGAAACTCGGGTTGAAGTACAGTAAATAGACACAAAAGAATGGTTCTGGTCCACTGGACACCTCTCTGAGCCTTTATTTTGAGAGTGGGCAAAAGGGGAGATGAATGTTCTTTAGCTGAGCGAGACAACCCCGGCCCCGGGCCAGCCTTTAATAAATGAGAAGTAATAACAATATCCTGGCTTGAAAATACTGTCAAACCCAAGCACATGCACGGTCATGTTGGCTGCCTCTGAGAGAGGGAGGCCTGCTGTAGGTCTCATAGAGCTGATGTAAGATTCTTTAATAAGTTAATAAGGCCTAGAAATGTCAACGTGAAGTTGGATTTTCTGATTTTAAAGCTACCTTCTTTGAAAGAGAAATGTGGCACCCAATGGTTTCATGCTTTGTAATAATTCCTGTAAAAAGGCACATGGTTGTGACAATTGAAAACATCTCTTAAAATTAACCTTGGCAGTCGGGAGCAGAGCTGCACAGCAGGTATGGATATCTGAGCAGAGGCCTGAGGCCCTGAGGCTCAGGGGACTCCAGATGCCTTGGAAGTAGGTGCTGGGAGGGGACAGGGAAGCAGCAGCAGAAGGAGGGGTGGAGGGATACCCACAAGAGCTGGAAAAGCCACCCTCCACCATCACTAAACTCAGCCGGTCACTTGGCAACAGGTACCCAGGTTTTTCCCTCTCATTCCCCACTCCCTCTTTTTTTCCCCACCCCCCACCCTCATGTCCAGGCCACATGCAGATTAAATTGCCATTTGATGGATCCCTCTGGTCTGCTCGTTTCAATCTAGTGACACCCATATAAGTAAGAGCAGATAGGTAGTGTTCAGGGGTGTCCTGTGCCTCTCCTATTTCCATCCTAAAGCAACTGTGATCCCATAACATGCTGGGTCCCCCATCTCTAAGGGGCACAGAGCCAGAGCTGAGTGTGGTCATGACACAAACATGGGGGCATTTGTGCTTGAGTTTAGACCATTCGAGGGGATAAATTAGCCTCTTAGGGCAGGGTGTTATTGCTTTCAGAGCATGAGGGACTCTCTCGGAGGCTGTAACTAGAATGCATCTTGACAAAGTGTGTTCACAGAATACAAAGATCAGTCTGCACCACAGACCAATTTAGAGGCAAACCTATTGAAGCAAACAGTCCATTTGCTAAAGTCTCAGAATCATGTGCAGATAATATCTTTGTTGAAGAAAACTCCAGTGAACTAGCCAAGATCTACTGCATGGAAGGGTTTCAGGTATGGCAGAAAATCAATGGGCATCATCTGGCACTTAGGAAACTTCAGTTTATTTTAAGATTTTTATTGGGAGGGACTTTATAAGGCAATTTGACCTGAATGAATTCTTTCATTTTATTTTGGCTAATTCATGCCATACATTCCCTTAAAGCCCTCAGATAATCAAGAATTTAGTATCTTTTAGAATCATGAAATACTGATCCTTTACCAAGCCCTAAAGAAAATGAGTTTGAAATTATCCTCCCCTTTTTAAAAGTTTGGATATTCTTTCCAAATTATGGAGATTTTTGCTTTCAGAATAAAAGCAGATAAAAATTATCACTCCCTTATTTTGCCCTCCACAGTGGCTGCATCTACTGCCACTTGAGACGGTTGCTGTAGTCTCTCTTACAAATTAAGACAATTTATGCAGCAAGGGGCAATTTATGAGCAAGGGGACGTGGACATGCCTTGTCCCCTTCTTATCAGGAAGGATGTGCTGCAGCTTAAAAAGAAAGTCAAATCTAAACATTTCAGGAATAAAGAAACAAGCAATGAACATCCCCCAGTATGCTAAAATTATTTAGAGTCTACCAAGTTAACTCTGAGGCAAACTAGTTTCATTTAATAGATAAAGTGCTTAACTTTCTTGAAGACTCTTGGAGTGTGGTCCTGTTTATGGGAGCACTGGGGCAATGGCTGGTGTTAATACCGATCCCTTCACCCCCGCACCTCTCTTAGTCTCAATTTCCCCAAATACAGGTTGCGGGGAGCTAGGATGTCCTGTAAAATCCTTTCCATGTCTAAATATATCCATGGATCTATGACTTCCCAGTTCATCCAGCAAGAAGAGAGGCTGGTGGCTTGGGACACCCCTCCCCACAAGAAAGTTCCTCCATCCTCTCACACAAGCTTCAGCATAAGACTGAGCATGTCTGCTTGGCTCTCTACTCTCCCTGCAGACCCACACTGGGCTCCGAGCTACTACCATCATGCTCTGCTCCTCCCATCCTCTGAATCCATGGAATAAAAAGAAGGAAGACCACTTTGGAAAAATCAGACAACTAATTCTGAGGTTTGGGAGTAAGGGAAAAGAGGTGAATTCTTTCATTTTTAAGAAAGCTTGGAGGCAAATATCATTATGGCAAATCACTCCAGAGGGTTGATTTCTTAGAGTCTTGGTCTAAATATGCTGCTCTAAAGCAAAGAGAGAGAACCTGGAGGCCAAGGTATCAAAGGATGATGGAGCATCAGTGATTTGACACCAGATGCACAGAATGAATCATCCTGTTAATACAGCTCTGTGGAGAAATCACATTTAGAACAAGAAAATAATTGGGCAGGGGATGAGAAGTAGCTGCATGCATTTCACCTTTCTTTCATTTAATACATAAAATGGGGCAGGGAGCCTCTCCATTTTCCCTGGATGTCATCTTTCGGCTCAAGGCGAAAGCTGACCACAATTTGCATATTGATGTTCCCATAATTACAGCTGGGTCCCTTAAATATACTCTCCAAGTTACTATTTGTTTGCAATATAATACAATAGGGTTTCCAACTTTACAGGCAAGGCAATGTGTCATTTGCTTTAGGCTATGGTGTCTTGTCATCTTGTAAGCATCCAATGAACACAATTAAATATGACAGGTCTTTACACTGTGCATGAAAGGTGATGGTTATTATTTGATGCTGCTTTGTACATGTGGCCAGCTTCTTTTAGGCATCCGCTTATGGTAGAAGCTGTCCAGGCATGACTTTCTGGAAACTTCTCTGTCAGCATTTTGGTTCTCTGGTCTTGTCATCCCTAAAGTTTTCATTCTCAAAGCCCTCTCAGTTACAAAATTCCATGAGTCGCAGGCATCACCCAGATAGGAATTTTATTTCCTCTGCTTTCCCTTATTTGTACAGACACATTTTCTGATTCCACTCACTAGGTTACTTCCCTCCATCTTCACTCAATAGTTACAGAGCACAGTCAGAATACTGCCAGTCTTCTTTTTAACTCCCTTCAGATTCTGAGTGATCTCATTCCCTAAAAGGGTCTTTATATCAAGTGGGCAGTGATGCAAAGCAACCACCTTCTGAGACTTTTGCTATTGCAAAGATTCCAAACTGTACCAACAGACCCACCTTGTCACATCAGATTTTAATATGGCAAAATTGCCTTGAAATACATGCATTTGAAACCTAAGATTTATTGAAAGCCATTGTCTTCCCAGCCAATTACCAATTACCCAAGAGGTGGTGGTTGTGAAAATCACTTGATCAAGCAAAACCCTTCCTTGACCTTATCAAGAATTAAAGTTAATTCCATGGGGGTTGACCCTGCTTTCTTTATTTTACCCTCCAGAGAGAAGTACGGAATTTCTTAACTGTGAATATTTGTTGGAAAACACAGAGGAAGCTCCTTTGAGACACTCTTTTTCCCTCTGGCCAACTGTTCTAGAAAGAGGAGGTGTCTAGGTGGGTGGAAACAGTGACCTGGGCCCACCCCCCTTCTCCTTTAACAGCTTGTCATGACCGGCAAGAGATGTGCCCCAGGATGCTGGAAGTCAGAGTGAATAGGGCAGGTTTAATGTGCAGCAAATGGCCCCAGTCCTGGGCCCCGAGGGAGGGAGAAGGGGCTTCCATAGAGATGAAGGCCACGTTCCTTAGGAAATATCTCCCAGAGAGAACCCAAAGGCCCAGCGTTCTTGCAGATCCTATGGCGTCCTTGTGGGAGGGAAGGTGGATGGCCACCTCTGCTGGGGTCATGTTGGAGCCGCCCAGTCGGCGCTCTTAGGGGCCTTGCATGTGTGCACATCCAGGGCCTCCAGGCAGTCCTGGCAGCGCACGGCACAGCACCAGTGGAACTTACACTCACACTTGGTCATCCGAGTGACTCGGGAGGTGTCATAGCCTCTCCCACAGCACATGACTTCACAGCTGTCCATGCCTCGGGAAGTCAGGTTGCACACACGACCTGCTGTACCCAGGGAGCCTGGAAGATAAGCCAGGGGGGTGTCACTGAAGCGGTGTGAGTGGAATACGATATGCTTCGGGAAGAAGGGTTGCTAGGTCATTCTCCAGCATGGGCCCCTGATGCCACCTCACCAGAGCCTGAGACCTTACCACAAATTCTGTGGGCCCATGCAGCATGTGTCAACCCTGGGTGCCACCTGTAGCAAGGGCCGAGTCCAGGAAGGATAGACATGAAGCTTTGAATCTGCCGTGGTTATCCTGACTCCAGCACTCCCCCTTCTAAGCTGACTAAACTTTTCAGGTTATCCTTCCCTAGCCCTGGATTGATGGGTCACTGAATGGACAAGGTCAGATGAGAATGAAAGGCTTTATATTAGTCCCCTCCCTCCCAATGTCAAACCACATTAAGGGAGCAGTGGCTAAAGTTAGCTCTCTTAGAATTTTTGGTGTGTGGAACACTTGAAGGAAGGGGACTCCGTCTCCCTGGACCTGACTGCACTGGCTTATTAGAAAGACAAGAGAACTCTGGTTGCTGGAGGGGAGGTGTGGCATTCTTTGTGTAAGACCTTGAGGAGGGAGCAATGCCCAGCCTGGTTGATCTTTCGAGCTTTGGTCTAGTGAGCCATCTAGATGTGGATGTGTGTGAGACACTTGATTGAAGCCCAGGATTCTAAGGTCTTTGATGAACAAAACTGGTATAAAAAGCCTGTGAGTGATGATGAATGGATACTGTCTTAATTAATGAGGATGATGTTTGCTAAATGGCAATTCATAATTATGTATTCGTTTCTCAAAGAATCTCAAAGATAGGAAGCCTCTTAATTGTTCTCTTCCTGGGGAAGCACCCAGAATTCTTTTACAAGAGCATTATCAGATAACAGAATCAAGTGTAGGGGACATTTTTGGAGAGTCTCCTCAGCTTACAATGATTCTTTCTGCTGTTTCCTCCTATACAGAGGTGGAGCCTGGCAGCCCTGTTGAACAACATGACTCTGCTCTGTAGGCAGCAGGTGACTAGACCAGGGGTGAGCACCTGACTGGAGCTGGGCCAGTCGGGTAGATTTCCCTGAGGATTTGTGATTCTGATGGAGACAGTTAGTATAAACTCCAAATATAAACTCAGTAGCCATCGGAGGCCATATACCATGAAGAGGTCTGTGGACTAGAGGAGGTCAGTAAAGACAGAGTGAGGATAAGACATGGAAAGAGAAGGCTGCCTGGATCCTGGACTATTTTCTGGACATTTCTCTCTGAGGTCTGGATGCATTCCAATCTTTGGATTCCTGGAGAATGTGTATCCTTACAATAGATTTTCCCCTTTAGCTTAAACCAGTCAAATTTCTATTACTTGCAATTGACAATCCTAAATAACAGTTAAACCTAGAGAAGCTAAACTGTTTATTTAAAAGAACAAACAACTTTTTATCAGGATGAAAAAGAAAGTGACTTCATTTTCTGTTCCTCCACCATTTAACTAGGAATTTCTCCCTCTTCATAACTCCTCCAGTGCCTCGTGACTCCCTTTGTGTTTATCACAATCCTCCCCATGTTCCAATTATCTATATAAATGTCATGTTGCCCTGCCTGTCAAGAATGACCAGGGAAGCAGCCAGGTTCAAGCAGGGCGTGGGGTCAAGAAGAGGAGAGGGAGGGGCAGGACTTGCTCTGCGTGATCAGGGCACTGACAGCAGGAAGACAAGCAGGGGAATTTCATAAGAACAGGAAGGATGGCAAAGGGCTGGGGTCAGGGTGGTGGGTGGGTCAGCCAGGGATGGCCCTGAGCCTACATCGTGCTGAAGAAGCAAAGGGCTATAAGAGACAGCAGCTGGGCCTGGATTCATGGCAATCATTAGGACAGTGCTCAAAATTACTGATTGTGCAAAAAGAACTCAATGCCAAATGTTGCCTCTTAATAGCACACCCGTTTATTTAATTCAGTGAACATTTAGTGAACACAAACATGTGTAAGACACTGTGCAGCTACTTGGGGGTTTTGGTGGTGGTGAGGAAATAAAATAATTAGGGTTTGGTTCCTATTCTTAGGGAACTCGTAACAAAGAGATAAATGTATAAAGAGGTGTCTCCACTACTTCAAGAAAACTGCTCCATTTGCTGAAGACCTGCTATAACCAAGAGTAGAGTTTTGTGAAAACACCACTGCAAGGCTCAAGATAGTGGAGTGAGGTGGTTCCAATTCTAGCTTTACTAAGTATCAACTGAGTGACCTTGGGCAAGTTACTTAATCTCATTAAGCTTCAGTTTCCTCCTATGCAAAAACTGGGATAAAAACAGTTCCTTCCTCATTGGGCTGTGGTGGGGATGGAATGTGATAATGCCTGGAAGTGCCTGGCATAATAAGTGCTAAGTAATTGTTAACCTTTCATTCACTTAAGTGTTTAACAAGAGTGGCTACTATGTGCTAGGCACATTTCTGGCAGCTTGGGCTGTGTCAGTGAAAAAAACAAAGATCCTGCCTGCCTTGAAGAGTCTGCGTTCTAGGGGGAATGAGACAAGCATATTATAATAATGATATCTATTAGCATTAATATTAATAGTAGCAAGTGGGATCAAAAAAGGAGCTGCTAGGAGCTCCCGTCGTGGCTCAGCAGAAATGAATCTAACTAGGAACCATGAGGTTGCTGGTTCGATCCCTGGCCTCGCTCAGTGGGTTAAGGATCCGGCGTTGCCGTGAGCTGTGGTGTAGGTTGCAGACGCGGCTCAGATCCCACGTTGCTGTGGCTCTGGCGTAGGCCAGCAGCTACGGCTCCTGTTTGACCCCTAGCCTGGGAACCTCCACTTGTCACAAGTGTGGCCCTAAAATGACAAAAAGACAAAAAAAAAAAAAAAGGAGCTGCTAATGCTTTTGTGGAGGAGGTGGCCTTCAAGATATGACATGAAAGATGAACAAAAGATTTGAAGGGAAAAATGGAGTGAAAGGCATTTCTTACAAAATATAATCTCCCAGCAGTAATTAAGAGGTCAAGTTCACACAAGACAGTGCAGATTCAATGTAGCCAAGGCAGAGCCTGTGTGTTAGGCAAAGAGCGTGGAAAGGGAGGTTGGAGCAACAGGTCAAAGAGTCTTCCTGCCTTGCTGCAATATGGATTTCATTCTATGGTGGGAGGTGAGTTTGTTTAAATTTTTATTCAGAGAAAATATGTTGAAATGATAAATCTGGAAGAGTAGCTTGGGGCAGGGAGGTATCTTGAGACTGTTGGATTAGTCCAGACAAGAGATAATGGGTAGAGACAGAAGGAGGACAAACATATGACGGGTTAAAGAGGAAGAATCACTAGGACTTGATGACTCTCTGAATTAAAGAGTGAGGTGAGGTGAGGGGTGTCAGTAGGAAAAGACTGAAAAGTGTTCATTTGGTTCAACAATAAGGAGGTAATTGGTGCCCTTTGATGAGAGCAGCTTCAGTGGAACAATACAGATGGATGGAGTGGATTGAAGAGTGAATAGGAGAAGAGACAAGGTGGTGACTGAGTGTAGGCAGTTTTCAAGAAGCTTGGTGATGAAGTGGATGAAAGAGCAGAGCTACAAGGAACGATGAGGCTGAAGGTGGAACTTTAAGGTATTTCGGGCCATTAATTTGACTGAGGGTTTATTATGAAGTAGGAGATATCCGACACACTGTGTAAGTTTTCATTTATATAAAGTATGAAAGTGGGGAAAACTAGTCTGTGCTGTGAGAAATCAGGGGGGTCATTTTTCAGGACAGGGGGCGCTAATGAAAAGGGACACAAAGGCAGCTTCTGGAATACTGTCCTCTTCAGGTTCTTGATCAGGGCACGTGTTACCTAGGGGCGCTCATTTGAGACAAGTCAAATGTGATACATGAACTTTTGCTGTGTGCATTTTATATTTAATAACAAGAAGGAGAGAAAGGGTGGAAGAGGGGGAAGAAGAGGCAGCACCTGAGGTCACATATGCAAAGACTTGGAAATATGTGAGGAGCAGAAAAGTGTTCACCACGGCTGGAAAGCAGTGCTCAAAGGAGATGGCAGGAAATGAACCGGGCCAGTGGGTGGAAGCTGTCTGTGAAAGGACTTGTGTAACAGGATAAGGGCTTTAAATTTTAACCCAAGAGTAATGAGGAGTTTCCACACAAAATGGTGACACTATTTGATTTGTATTTCAGAAGGATTGCTATGGGTGGCTGGATTGAAGGGGGCCAGGGCGAAGGCAAGGAGAAAGTTAGAGACCAGCAGCACACGAGTGGCCTGGACAGAGACAGTGTGAATGGGGATGAAAGAGAAGCTGAGGAGGTGGCACTGCAGGACATAATGACTGATCAGATGGGTGGCTGAGAGGATGAGGAGAGGCAAGAAATGCTCCCAAGCTTCTGGTGTGAGTGCCTGGGTTTATGGGTGATAGTCCCTGAGGTGGGGACACCTGGTGGGGGCAGGCTTTAAGGGAAGATCACAAGCTTATCAACAACATGCGTCATCACTGAAAATCCTCTCTGGGATGCAGGAGAGAGGTCAGGATGGAGATGCAGGATCAGGAAATCTTTTGCTCAGAGGTGGTAGCTGAAGCCATGGGTGTAAATGAGACCCCTAGAGCGTGTGAAAAGTGCTCTTACCTGCCATCTCAGAGGAACTCTGAATTTTTACCTTTCATGCTTTTTTGTTTGTAAACCCTGTGCACCAATAAACACTGATATGACTTAGAATTCCTTATCCCCTCCGGGACTATGGGGCACAGGGGCCAGGACAGGGAGGCCAAGCACCTCATTTCTGAATAGGATGGGCCTCTTACTGATATCAAACTCAGCATTCTTCCCTTGATGACTTACAAGTCTAAGGAGGTCCAGGCTGGTGCCCTAACTCTGCCTTTAATAATGGACATGATGGTTTTGTCTCCCAAGTGCAACAAACTGAACTGAACTCCATCTGAACAGAAGTTTTCTCAGTGAAGTGACTGCAACACAGTCCAGATTCTAAGAGGATCAGACTAAGGGGTAGTAGCTGCTGGCTAGAGCTTAACTCAGAAGTGGTTTCAGTAAAGGAGACAAAAGCTCTGACCATGAGATGCCTCAGCAGTTCAGTTACAGAATGCTGGAACATACGATTAATCTGAACATACCACTCCCCATGGGCTGCCTAAACAGGTCATAATTAGGGCCCAGAAGAAAAGAAGAGATGGGGTTTTAAAGGCTGAGAGCCACTGATGTGACAACAGCAGTGAGGTCGCTGCCTGGATCAATAATGGCTCCTCTGAGGCTCCCGGTGGCACCAGGATGGGCCAACTCAAGGAGAGGATGAAGCTGTGTAGCTGGATGGACTGCAAATCAGCCCTGCATTGGGGTTTGGATCTCATTAGATCTAATGACAGACTAAGAAGAAGGTGAGTTTTGACACTTGTCATTTAAGCAGAACACAGAGCCATTTCATCAAAACTCTGAAAAGAGCATTTTCCAGAGTGCAGAAGTCACAAAAAAAAAGTTAGTATTGCTTTCCTTTATCAAAATTACAATAAGAACTCATTATTATTGACAGCAATAGGACTCTACTGTCTCAGGGACTTCCCATTAGTCTTTCTAAGACAGAAAACATTACTACCATTCTTCAAAAGAATCAAGACTGTGTGTGTGTGTGTGTGTGTGTGTGTGTGTGTGTATACATGTGTGGACGCTCACAGGTGCTCTATGAAAAGGAGCCACTGAGTTTTATGATCTGGCACCTGTTTAGTTCTGAAGATTTGGGACATTATGTACTTTTAGATCTTTTACCTAAATAATATACAAAATTATTAATTAATGAATCACTCATTAGATGATCTGATGACACTGCCTGGGCCACAATAAGAGCCCCTGGGGCAGTAAAGCCAGCTACACCTACCAGGCTTAAGCCCTGAAGGGCCAGTTTTCACATTTTCAAAGCCAGATAGAGCTGAAGTTTATCCACCCTTTCTTTTCTTCACTTTTTGCCCTATCTTCTTCTTTCTTTTTCCTCTTCTTTCTTTTTCATCCTCTTTCTCTTCTTTTTGTTCATAATTGGGGGCAATGTTGATGGATCACTTATACAGGCCAGGCTCTGTGATAAGCCTTTGCCTCCATTATCTCATTTAATTTTCACAAGCTCTAATAAAGTAGGTACTGTTTTGGAAACGAGGAAATGGAAGGTCAAGGAGGTTAAGTTACTTGCCCAAGATCACACAGTGAGCAGGCGGCAGGGTCAGGATTTGGAGAAGGCTGGTCCGACTCCAGAGCTGGAGCTCTTGACCCCTGCGATATTCAGCCTCTTGTCCGCGGAAAGCAGGCTCACGTGTAGCAGGACGTGATCAGTGCTTTCGCACATTTCCTGCTCTCCCCCTTCATTATTTTATCAATGAAGAATTTGCAAAGGTCCTGACATGTTAACTCTTTTGGAGGAGATCTTTCCTCCAGCAAACGATATGCTGCGAACGATTAAGACACCTAAAGTCGTGTGAGAGAGTGAACAAGGCTGGTTAACGTGGTGTTTGTAGGCTTACGCTGCGTTTTTCTGTACTGGCATTCCTGATGAATTCCTGTCACCCTTTTGAGCAATGAGATAGACTAATTACCTTGTAATACCAGGAAACACATCTCCAAAACACGTGTGCCCTCAAGGGGTTCTAATGTTTGTCACTGACGTGGCCACGACAGACGACTCTGGAAAGAGCCCTCTCTGAGCAGAACTTTCTGGTTCAGGAAAGCCCATAGCATTCATTTGTATCTCACCAAAAAAGAAACAACATAGCTTCATCACTTACCCAGCTTTCCTCCATACTTTGTTCTAAGATTCTCTAAGCCATATCTAAAAACCAAATTGATCTTTATGGGGCAAATATCTGCACCATACAGTATCTACAAAAGCCTATGTGGCTGGCTCTAAAAATACTCCAAAAGAGAAATTTAAAAAATATTTTTGATTAATGACCCTAATATTAGTCTCCCAAATTGATATGTTGAAAAGATAAACATGCATTTAGATGCCTCAGATCTAACATGATTATTTTAAAGATCATTGATATTGCTTTATAGTATTATCTCTTACTACATTTTGATTTACTCAGTTTACTTAAGAGAAGTGACAAGCTGGAAGCTCTTTTCCCTGATTTCCCTTTGTTCTAGGTTTGTGAAGTGTGCCCAGATGTTTGGCTTGACTGGGTACAGATCCTGGTCCCCAGGCAGAGGGTTGCAGACTCAGGCTCAATGGGTCCAACCTTCTATCATCTTCACAGCATGCTGCCGTCAGATCAGCCTAGAATCAGTGTCCATAAGACCTGGGCAGTCTGTAAGCATGAGAAGGTGTGGGCTCTAGCCAGATCTACCTCTCTCCTCCCACAGGTGTTTTCCTCAACCCAGCTCACTTGAGAGCTCACATATCCATGGGAAAAAGAATGAAGAACTGGGGTTTCTAAATCGCATACGTGTGGGACCACATGACGCACCTTTGGTGGGGCCGTGCTAAGGGGAACTTTAGAATCAAGCATCCCATCCCCAGAGCCATAAAATTAATAATGGAGTCAGGGTTCCCAGTGCAAAAACATTTCTGTCTCCACCGACATGCATCTTCCTGACAGCAGAGGAGGATGGAGGGCTTTTGCTAATAGTTCCCAGACCCACACCTCAGGGACCTGGAGGAAGGGAGCTTGCTCTCTCTCTGTCTATGGATGGGCCTGGATCTTTGGAAATTCCTGCCAGTCCAGGCTGACAGAAGCCCATATGTTGACCATTAGGACATAAAGCAAGATTCACTTAAGCCCGTCATCCAATAGGCTGTTTCTCCTCTGGTTGACTTACACGTTGTCATTCACAACACAGATTTATCGAGGGAAGAAAAGAATGTTAAAGAGCAAATGTTAGAGACCGCACATTCATCTGCTTGGAAGGCTTACCCCTTCCTCAAGTCAAGGATCTCAAAGCTGAAGCGAGGAAAGACCGTGTCTCTCCTCTTAGAGGATTTTATTCAACGTTTTCATAATAAATAACTAGCAAAGGTTTGACTGGCACAGGAAAGCCATGTCCCATTTAATGAGCAAATCCTATCCCGGCAGCAAAGTTGTTGAGGTCAGACTCTTCAAGGCTTTCCATATCTGGCACTAACTAGCCTACCTGAGTTCATCTCCCACTGCCCTCCACCTGTACCTTCTCATCAGGCCATCTCCTTACCGTCCCACTGAAGTGACTTTCTGATGTCGCAGCTGGGCAGGCCGTTTGTTCATAAGAGTTACTTTCATCTGCTGCACTAGAGTCCTCCCACTCCTTTAGATTGAAAGTCTTCCCATTTTTCAAGATTTGGACCTCGGCACCTTTTATAGAGTGCTCCATGACTGCTCCAAGCCCACCTGGACCACCTTCCCAAGTCCTATCATGCTAGCACGTCAGGCAGTAGGGCTTATGCACTGTTTTGAAATGTTTGAAGATTTCTCACACATCTTGCTCCTCAAGGGCACGATTAAGTCTTACAGTTCTTCCATATACTGCATAGTACTCAGGTGATCAACATGTAGTTCCTGACTTATTAAATATTAAAAGGAATTTCTTAAAAATTAAGATTAGCCTTCACTTGTCAAATGAGGGCGGACTTCTTCAGGGAGGGAGTCACCGAGTTCCTAGGCACCCTGGTGAGAGCAGACCAGCTAAAAGCCTGGTTTCTGTTCACATTATCTCACTTGATATATAGAAAACATATACAAGAAATGTGGCACAGTTTTAAATGATAGAAATTCAAAATGACAACTGAAGAGAATTTGTGGCATAAACTTCTGATATTGCAAGCAGAGTAAAATTAATTAACAGTTCATTCATCCATATATTGAATCATAGGAACCTTAGGAATTTCTTGGTGAAACGTGTATCTTAAGAGACCCAGAGAAGTTAATTTTCCCAAGACTACCCAATTAGTAATCAGTAGCAATAATAATAGCTAGCAATAGGTAACACTGAAACTTCCTAATCTATAATGCAGGGCTCTTCCCCTATGAACATGAAGTTTGCACAGTTTAAAAAAGAGATTTACCACACCAAGCACAAAATAGGTTTCATTGGGAAAGCTTAAATGAAGTAAGCAAATACATTTTTTTAAAAGTACTTTAACATTCTTTGTTTGCAACATATTAACATTGTAATTAGAAATAATAATTTTTTTTTTTTTTTTTGCTTTTTTAGGGCTGTACCCATGGCATATGGAGGTTCATTCCCAGGCTAGGGGTCAAATTGGAGCTGCAGCTGCCAGCCTACACCATAGCCACAGCAAGGCAGGATCCAAGCCAGGTCTGCAACCTACACCACAGCTCACGGCAACAGTGGATCCTTAACCCACTGAGTGAGGCCAAGGATCAAATCCACAACCTCATGGTTGCTAGTTGGATTTGTTTCTGCTTTGCCACAACTGGAACTCCAGGAATAAATTTTTTATATTTCCAAAAAAAATAAAGGATGTCTATTTGGTGAATTCTTTGTTGTCAGTAGTTAAAATCCTGTCAAAGACTTAAAAATAAGAAGATAAAATTTTCTTTCTTTCTGAAATTTTTTAAAGAAAATTTCTTTTTAAGAAAATTCTCACAAATTCAATTGTCACAGTAAATTCAAATTAGGATATTTTTTAGTGTATCCTAAAAGTATAGTAATTCTAGCAAGTTTGTACTCTAAAACGTAATACAGATTTACGGATCATGCTGGTAACATAACATAGCATTGGGGGTAAAAAGTATTTTGCTTATGTTAACAATGGAATCAGATGAACTGCCCAGTAATCCCACTGATAACAGTAAATGAAAAAGGCCCCCCAAAGAGCAAAAGAGTATTTGGTGGCAGCTAAAAGCAACAGATTGAGTCTGCTGTTGCGTGTATTTGAGACCTTTTATCTCATCCAAGGAAATGGGCAGCCAGCAACATCCTAAGCTCTGTAAATGCCCCACTAATGCACTTGAATATGAGGAAAAATTCCATTTAACACTTCAGCTTATATGGGAATTTTCATAGGCTGTGTATTATAGTCAGTGATGAGTGAAGATGTGCTTAGTAGCTACCTGCCAAAGAAACTAAGTTATTTTAAGCTATGACACTGCACAAACATAAGAATCCAGTTAATATAATGAACGTTATGTTGCTCATAACCTCTCATTAATTCAGTTGAACACGTGTAAATACTAGGTGCTAGGGATTCAACGGTGAACAGACATAGTTCCTACCATCATGGAATCAGAATCTGATGGGACAGAGGACAGACCAGTAACAAATTAACTAACACTTGTGGCACACGCAGTGAATGAAAGAACAAGGCTTTCTTAGATCCTTGATACATTTTATTTATTTGTTTGTTTGTTTACTTATTTATTTTGCTTTTTAGGACTGCACTCATGGCATATGGAAGTTCCCAGGCTGGGGTCGAATTGGAGCTACTGCTGCTGGCCTATGACACAGCGACAGCAACAGAGATCCAAGCCACGTCTGCTACCTATACCACAGCTCATGGCAAAGCCAGATCCTCGACGCACTAACTGAGGCCAGGGACCCAGCCCACATCCTCATGAATACTAGTCAGATTTATTTCCACTATACCACAACAGGAACTCCCTTTGATACATTTTAAAAGGACCTGGTGGTGATGGTCCAGATGTGGAAGTGAGAAAGCAGTGTAACAAATAACTTGTGGGTTTATGGCTTGACCAATGGAGTGGACGGCTGTGCCATTTTCTGAGAAGGGGAAGCCCGAGGAAAGCAGGTTTCAGGAATGGGATTAATCAAGAGCTCAGTTTTGAACAGAAGCAGGTTGCTAAAAATGTGAGCCATCCAAGTGGAGCTGTTAAGCAGGGAGTTAGATCCAGATGAGAAGAGAGGACACAGTTAAAGCCACAGCAATGGAGGAGGCCATCCAGGGAAAAAGCACAGAGGGACGAGAGGAGGGCCTAGATCGGGCAATGAAGATCTTCAAAAGTTAGAAGTAGACAAGGAGACATGAGCAACTGAAATTGAGAAAGATCAGCTCTTGGGGCAAGAGGAAAGTCAGGAGGATGTGGTGTTTCAGAGATCAAGGAAATAGTGTTTTAAGAAGGAGGGACAGGCTATTTTGCATGATATGCCACTAAGAGCTTGAAAAGAGGGTCCACTGGATAGTAATCAATGTTAATTATACAACATAATCAATAATTACCTATGAAAATGGCAACTTAAAATTCCTCACCAATGCATTTTTCCCTATCATGCTCTCCTGTTTTATCACTTTTTAGATATCAGTTCTTGAGATTTCTATTATATATCTCAGCAAAGAAAGAGATGCATAACTTATTCTTTAAATTTCATAGTGACAAACGTAAGGTAAGACCTCGTAATGGAGCAATGGAGTAAAGTCTGAAACCTAAGAAAATCCCATTCCTGTCCAGGCAGGGTTCCCCAGCTGCGTGCCACTGCCTGCCACCCACCCAGCTCATCTACAAGGACCTGGAGGCCTCTGAAGCTACCAGGGTAAGGACCCAATCTGTCTACTTCATTTTTGCATTCCTGGGGTTTATCGTAGTTTCTGGCATATAGAAGGGGCTTCATAAATATTTGTTCTATGAAGAAATGAGGGACCTAAGACGTCCTGGTGAGAACTGCACATTTAGTATCAAAATAAGGTCTACCCACTGCTAGTGGCTGACATGATGTTCCCTTGTTTTCAGGCCACAAGCACAGCGTTCAGAGGTTCTGCACACCAGACCACACCACCAGGCAGGTCTAGAACACCAGTCTCTGTAAACCATGGTTGGGGTCGTGTTCCCATGGGTACTGAGCTGTTTGTTAAATGTGATTTATATGGTAAAAAACACAGTACCTGAACGCTTACGTCTCCACGGCCTGCAGCTGTCAGCCAGGGAGGGACTGGCATCCCCTCACTGAGGAAGTTCACTTTACGCATTTCGCTTTTTCGAAAGACCCGCTTTAGTACCTGTTTTTGCTAACTGGAAGAAATCCGAAGAGAATTTTTGCTTTCACAAAAAAAGATGAAGAGTGAAACTAGCGTTCAGCGTTTGTTTTTGCAGGAGTCCTTATGGAGGCAGCACATACCCTAAGCAGCAAGAGGGGCCCCGCCGAGTTCCTTTGCCAGGAACTACACTCAGCGTCTCAGCACCAAGGCACCATCGCTTTGAACAGGGTCTGTGAGCATCTGTGCTTTATCTTGATTTATTCTGTGCATCCGTTAGCAAGATGTGTCCTAAAGTAATTGCGTCTTTGCTTCATGCCATTTCGGCTTACGAAACAGTTCATAGGAAAACTCTGCTTCCAGACAGCAAGGGAAACCTGTATCAGGCTTTCAGCAACTAAGCTAAACAACCGTTGAACTCCATTTGCTTTTTGAACTTGACTGGAGAAGAGGCGGAAGGTTGCTTGTTTTCTACAGTTGGAGGGGAGACCGCAGGGTGACCTCTGGCCCAGGTCAGGGGTTTTACAAAATAACCAGTGAGAGTGGCCCGTGATTAGGTGCAGACGCTTCTCTGCAGAGGACAGCAGCATTCCTTGCTTAGAGATGAATCTATCTCTAACTTAAGGGCTCCTTTGATTTACAGATGCCTGGGGCAATAACCAGAGTAGATAACCACAGAACCACCCATCCCACAAAGCCTAGTTCCTAGATCTGGCCTCCAGTTTGGCCTGCAAAGTGTCACATCCACGGCAGCACACGGCTGTACCTCCTCTTTGAATCTCTGGGGAGTATTTATAGTTCAACCTCAGAGCACTCACCTTCTTCAACTGAAGACTAGGGGAAAATGTCTTTTGTTGTTGTTGTTGCCATAAGAAAACCTTCCTTAATCAGTTTTTGAGCTTATCATTTCTTAGGAACAATTCAAGACATTAACACTCTTGAAAACTGGAAGGGCTTGTAATTCAAAGGGGTTTCCAGGCAGCTTGAGCTGAGTCTCACCACCTCCCATCTCTCCACTTTCTGGGCACCTCATCCCATTCATTATGCATCTTTGTGTTGCCGCATTATTACACAGCCCCCCAGTCATGACCCTTCCCCTTCACACTTCAAGAAGTAAAGTGAAGAAAACGTGTAGTTTGTTTTTGTTTTGCGTGCTGGGTGCTTCTTTAACATAGACCAGGGGATGTTAGCACTGACCCAGATGAGGGCTCAGAGCCCAGAGAAGGAACGCCACTGAGGGGGACGCAGGACTCTCCCCTTCTGACAGGCCTCAGACTCTGTCACATCTCCCTGCCTCCACACGCAGAAGTTAGGAGCTACTCTAGGAAGATTTGGAACCACACGCTTTGACTGACTTGCTAGAGTGCATACTGCAAGAGTTTCCAGTAGAAAGTGGCCAGGAGAAAGCCTAGTCTTTACATAGATAATCGCAAGGCCCTTGGTGGCTGGGTGGGTTGAAGGCATCTGTCTCAGGGAAAATCTGCATTACATACATTTGCATTTCATCCAAACATGAACAATGAAAAAAATACTGTCAACAATCCAAATTTCTATCTGTATGATATCAAATGCCCTGAATTCTATTTTCACTAAAATAATCATCTGATGGTAAACAGAATTAAAAAGAAATATTGCAAGTTTTTATGGGTGACTTTGGCATTTTTCTAGGCTCAGCTAAATAGGACATTAAGTACAGTTCACACAGTTTATGAATAATCTAGGAATCTCAGTGGAAATCTGATCTAAAACAATGGAACTGGCAATTTAATTAAAAAAACAAGGTGGCTCCTGTTTAGTTAATACCAACCCAGAACCAAATTCTCATCTAAGTCAGAAGAGCTAAAATGAGCTTAAAATAGAACAGAAATAAATTAAGAGAGTAAAAAAATTATATAGCTTCTCAAAAAGTCCATGCCTGCAGCAGTTTGCTCTGTGGCTGGTGCATTTGGAGGCAGAGTAAAATGGTTACAAAGCTGAAGAGACTCAGGTTCAAGTGTCTGCTCTGCCTTTTACCAATTGAAAGTCCTTAGGCAAAAATCCATAACCTGTCTGTCAGAGCCCCAGTTTCCTCTCCCATTGAAGTGGGAGAGTTCTCTTACTCAATGAGAGAACACAGATCAAGCCCAAACACGTGGTAGGTACTGCAGATGCATTTGCTATATTAGGATCAAGGAACAGAATTGTGTTCTAAGATGGTGATAGAAGAAAGCAAAATGTGAAAGAATGACTTAGTGTCCTGAAGAGGCAGCAGGGATTAGAACCAGAATCTCTCCTTTGGGGAAAAGAAAGTAAGGTCCTTATTTTAGTGACTATCTATGAGGCAGTTAAATGGTCATCGAGCCTAACTGCTTCACTGTGCAAACTGCTTCAGTCCAAAAAACCAGAAAAGATGTCCTGGGGAAGCAGGTTCTCTTACATTTGAAAAGTTTCAGGCCTTTCACATACATGCCCTGGGGGGAAGGTAGGGACAAGTTGTAGTGTCAGAATCGGAAGCACAGGCTGTGGGGTCAGACAGCTGGACACCACGTCCCCTCCACGACCAGTGAGATCTTGAGCTGGCCATTCACTTCTCTCATCCGTACAACAGGGATGATGATATCCAGGGCTGCTAATCTAACCTCAAAAAATAAGATGCAAATTGGGTTCTTGACTGGTGTTGGTCAATAAGGAGTCACCCTCCTCTTAATCTTTTTTTTTTTTTTTCCCAGTAATCAGTTCCAATGCACCGATGTCATAGGGCAGCTCTAAGGATTAGATAAGACCGTGTGCAATGGTATTAGCCCAGTACCTGGCACACAGGAGTCGATACATAGTACCTAAACCGTTACTGATGTCATCATCCCCATGCCTTTCTGAGGAGCTGCTAGTTAATAGCAGAGAAGGACCTAGATCTCTGGGACAATCCTGTATCAAAGCACAGGTTTCTTGGGGATTTGGTGGAAACGTGGACCTGACAGGTAGAATGACTTGTTAGAGGTCACAAAGTACGTGAGGAATGCAGCAGGTTATTAATCCAGAGGCAGCATGTACAAACTTGCTCCAGTGCTGCAAAGAGCTAGCTCATCAAACCTGGAAGGAAGTTCAACTACTTGGGAACAAAGAAGAGGCTTTGAACTTCTTGTGACATCCCCTGGTCATCTTGCCTCTCGGTCAGTCCTGTTAGGAGCTGCTGATGTCTGTACCATTTTACTGCTTCCTTTGCAATTACTTTGGAATGAAAAACAAACTCAGAATTTGAATTTGAGGATGTTTTTCCTGGTGATGAATTCCCTTGTTTTCTACTAAGTGTGAGAAGTCGGCTTGAGCCAAGTTGGCTGTGGGCTCCCCATCACCTCCAATCCACTGAGACTTGTACTCATTCTCATTGTGTACCAGAGTCTTTGCACACACCTTGCTAAGTCTGGAGTTCAGTGCTGACCAGGATGGGTGAGAGGTGGAGGAATGCACATGTATAAAACCCACAGGTGGCAACAGCTGTGCTGGGACTGATGGAGCTGCCCCTTGAGTGAGTTCAGGACAGAGAAGGTGCTGTGGGCAAGGGAAGGGTGTGGTTGTAATAAACGAAGTGCCTCTTACGCAGCCCTCCTCCACTGCTTGCCGACAGCTGAGCCAGTGGGGATGAATTCTTGCTTTCAAGTATTTGGCAACTTCTGAGCATACTGGAAAGAGCCAGGGAATGTGAAGTATGGTGAATTTCAGATGAAGCTTACTGTATAGCCCTGGGACCCTCTCCGTAGGCACAGAGGTGGGGCCTAAGGGAGGAAGAAACATTGCAAAGCCGTCCTCTCAGCATCAGGATCACAGGAAAGATGCTGGCTTGCTGTACATTTTGGGCATTAACCCTCTAACTAGAGTTCTGTCCAGGCTGAAGAATTTTGCTACATATTTTGACTTTTTATCATGTACATTCTTGTTGGATTCCCATGTCTCCAGAATCTGACATTATCAACCGGTTTATCCAGGTGCTTAGGAGAACTCTGTGCACTTTCCATATGAATTATAAGGAACCTGAGCTTTGAACCTGAAGGCAGCAGGGTGCACTTTCAGGACTGGCTGGCTGAAAACACAGAACTGCATTTCAACTGCAGAGTGCTGATTGTTAGAAGAGTTAGGTGCTGTGAATAAAGTGTTTTGCACTTACCTGCATCTCGGTCCCTGATACAGTAGTCTGGAGAATTCTCAAAATATACGAGGTCATTTTTCGTGGGCTTTTTAAACCTCTTGTTAGCCACAGTGAAACCAGTGCCATCCTGATTCATGACGACCTGGATGGCCCCGTTGTACTTCCTCCAGAGGTAATCGCCCGTTTTCCTGAAGTCGGCCATGGCCAGCCAGCAGGTCCTCAGGGTACAGGAGCCGCTCACACCGTGGCACTTGCACTCCTGTTTCAGGAACCGCTTTACAGCCTATGGGAGGAGATGGGCGAATTCAGGACAGGCAGACTCCAGATTGTGACAAACGCTGCCACTTTCCTTCCCTCTGTGCAATCAAAAAGTGAAGACCTAGGATCCTGGGGCTCAGGACTGGGAGATGTCAGGGTCAATTGCTGGTCACTTCGGCCACACCACACTGACAGCAGCAGGTGGGGTAATGAGGGAAGGGGGGAGGGCAGCGCCTGACTGTGAATCCGGCTTTCCTATGGCCGTAAGGAAAGCCTCTCTTATTTGAACTTATTGGGTGGGGCCATTTGGAAGACTGAGGGAATGAATTAGAGTATTTTCAAAATATAGCTTTACTATATCGAAAATGTATCCTATCCTTCAAATTAACAAAGTAATTGCTAGGCCTATTTTCTTTCAGAAATGCGACTGTTCCTATTTATGAGGTGCTTTCCATGTTCCAGGCATTGTACTAATGCTTTCTACACTCTATCTTGATGACCTCGAACTTCAGAAGGGTCCGGTGCTACAGTATTTATTCTGCAGGTGATTGAGGAGCGAGACTTACAGAGGTTAAAGCTGGTGTAGGACAGAGTCAGAGTACACTGGAAAGTCAGTTGGTGACCCTGAGGGTGACATTAAATTTGGGAGATTATCACTCAACTCTGGCCGGGTTATTCAGCTTAGATAACAGGGCTGAGCTGGCTCTGTTCTTTCATAGAGAGGAAGCAAAGACAGGCAGGACAAGCGCACCTCAGCTGGCTCCCAGCACAGAGATCCCTCCTGCATGGACTGTGAGCCTGTGGACAGGGAAGGGCTCCAGAGAAATCTAACACTGTCCAGGGAAACTTCTGCTCTAGTTTTGGGATTAGCCAGCACACATGTGCCATCTCCAAAGTGATTTTGTGAGTTATTCTGCCTGAGCCCAGTTTTCCTTGGCTCGCCCAAGGGAAGAGCATTCTTAGCACTCATGGCTTTCACGACCATTCCAAGCTACTGTTCTCCCCATTTCACAGAGGAGGAGACTAAGGATCAGTGAAATAAAGTGATTTGCTCAGGCTCCTGGGCCAGGGTGTGGAATGGCCAGATGTAAATCCAGACTGTGAAGTCTTTCCAACTCATAGGATGTGCAAATAAATGGATTTCTTCAAAATATTTTTAAGAACATCTTTCCTGAGTAAAAACTTCCCTGTTTTCCCTTTTTCATGTGATTTAATACTTTTACAATTGTCATTTTTTCCCTTCCCGCAAGAGTTAGAACTATTCTCCTGTTAGGTCAATCCGTTTTCCAAATTGTTAGAATTTTTAAAGAGCTTTTGCTTGTTCATGGGAAGTCATGGCTGATGATTAGACACACACACACACACACACACCCACACACACCTGCCCCGCCTGATCAGATACCCAAAGCTGTGACACTCAGAAAGGCTTGGAAGAGACCAGCCTTGGAAAAGTCACCAAGGCTGCTCCTTTTGTCCTCGGCTCAGTCATGGAGCAGAGGAGGAGAAACCTGCCTTCTGAGGGCCCCATCCTCTCTATTTGCGTGTCCCAGACAGAGGGTATCTGAAGTGGGGGGCACAGACAGAGCGGGAGCGAAACCCCTTGATGGCATTATCCAAGGTGGTACTAGGAACAAAATTCTTAGGGTAACACAGAGAGACCTATTTCTAAGAACTCGGAAGTGGCAGTCTGAACCCTGCTCTGCCTGCTCCCTGAGATCCAAGGTGTGGGATACGGGTGGGTGGCTCCAGCCAGCAGCCCAGGTGGAGCTCCTGGCAATACCTCAGCTCCCCCCTCCCCAAAACCAATATTCCAGGCTGCCTCTCCCTCCCCAGGGCCTCATCCCAGGTAACTCTCCTCTGGTTTTGCCTCTTCCACAGACTATAGCAGAATCAAGTGTGCAGAAAAGTTCATCATTCCAGAAAGCCAATTCCATAAAAGTCTTCTAGAGCTAAAGGAGCCAAGACCACACGGTGGCTCCCAGGCTGTGAATTCTCTCATACTCCTCCCCACTCAGGCCTTGAACCATGCAATGTCACCAGTCTGGTCCTCCAGGTTATAGGGATCTGGGCATCTTTAAAGGATGTCTTGTAATGAGCATTTTTTTTATCGAACTATAGCCCCTGTGTGTCCCCATCCTGCTCTGTCTTTATACTCCAGGTGTTTGGTAGGAGGCTCACTGGGCGGCCTGCACGGCCAGCCTCTGCCACAGGCACACCCCTAGGAGGGTCACCTTGTCTGCCCCACTGTGCTCCATCTGGGTTACCTGTCCAGGAACTTTCTATCCATCGATCTTGATGGAGCCACACAGAACTCAACCCATGCCAAGCACTTAGGAATCAATTGCAAATGCTATTCCTCAAAACTTGTTCCTTTAAAAGCTGGACTATTTACCCATAAGTAATACTCCTGACTTTGAAAGTAGCAGGAAATATTACTTCCCTCTCTGTGTAATATAAAGTTTCCAGGTTGCAAAGTTCAAACTTGGTATTTTTATATGATTAACTGAAGGGTTTGCATATTAATTTCAAATTGGAACTTAAATATACCTTCTGTATTTTCGTTATAAAAATTCACATGGCAGTGGTATGCCCTTTTGGTCACCACCAGCATTCATTGCTGCCTGGCAGTGGCCACCCCCTTTGTCCTGGCTAACTTTTGTTAAGGTGTTGGGCAGTCACATGCTTCAAAAGTGGCCCAGCCTCTCTCTGACCCAGAGAAGCCCAAATCAATAATAGTAATTTCACTGTCCTGCCACTGATTTTTTTTTTTTTTTTCCGCAGAGGGCATGTGGTGATTCAATTTGGGCCAATGTGATGTAAGAAGTAATCTATCCAGGGACTTGTAAGAAAGGTTTCTTCACTCTTCAAAAGGGGAGAAACACCTTTTCTCTGTCTCTGGATGCCATCTTCTGCAGTAGCCCCCTTGGGATATGAGGCAGCCAGTGCAGGACCAGCTACAAGCTGCAGACAGCAGCCTTGGAAGAGGGAAGGACTGGTTTCTGGAGGCTGTTGCCAAACTGCTTGAATGAACCACCGTGGCCCTGCCCTGCCTCCAGACTTCTCATGATCCGAGATACTAAGTTTTCCTCATTATTTACTGCCCCTGGGCTCTGTTACTTATAACTGAAAGTATTTCCACTGGAACCGTGGTGAGCCCTTGATTGTGGGTTAATCACAAGCTCTATCTGCTGATTGACCATTGTGTATGTGGGTCTGAGCTGGGGTGGGGTGGGGAGTGGAATGCTTTCTCTCCTACTGAGTTTGCGCAAATCTTCAGGCCTCATTCTTTTTTTTTATTTTTTTATTTTTTATTTTTGCCTTTTGTCATTTTATGGCCGCGCCCGCGGCATGTGGAGGTTCCCAGGCTAGGGGTCTAATCGGAGCTGTGGCCACTGGCCTGTGCCGCAGCCACAGCAACGCAGGATCCGAGCCGCATCTGCAACCTACACTACAGCTCACGGCAACGCCGGATCGTTAAGCCACTGAGCAAGGGCAGGGATTGAACCTGCAACCTTATGGTTCCTAGTCGGATTCGTTAACCACTGCGCCACGACGGGAACTCCCAGGCCTCATTCTTAACACACAGTTGGGGCAGTGCTCAATCCCACTGGGGCTACCTCCACTGCTTCTAATACCAGGTTTGCAGACTTCAAACTCTTAAACTGGAAGAGGGCCACATCCTGCTTGATCAGAGAGGCGGAGGGAAGGGGAGCTAAGCCTAGGTGGCCTGATAGAGTAGATGATATGAGAGTAAGAAATGGGATGGAGAAACTCACACTTAGGATTCCTAGTTTAGAAGAACTCCAATATTCAAATGTTATAACATTCTAATAACAAGCACCACAGACTGAGTACTGCACTATGTGCCAGGCTCTGCACGTTATCTTACCTCATTACCACGCTGGGCAATGTAGATGATCACTCGCATTCTACAGTTATGAAAACCAGGGCTCAGTGAGAAAAGCAAAATCCCCAGTCACCCAGCTAGGCAGCGGCAGACCAGGATGTGAATCAGATATGTCTCACTCCCAGATCTGTGCTCTTTCTAAAAACACATTTAAAATCTTTATATAAATTGCATTGTGCTTTTCTCAAATTTTGAATTGTGCATATTCTGCTTCACTCTATTGTTCTGAATAAATCAAGAATTAAATGAATTATATTATAGACCTATATACTGAGGTACAAAAGAGGTAGGGAGCGAAACAGGAATTACATTGCATTTTCCAAACTAATTGTCATCAAAATTCTATTAAACAGGCCATTCACAGGAGAAATACAAAGTACTAACAAAGAGACAAAAAATGTTCAACTTCACTAGTAATCAGAGAAATGGAAACTGAAACAATGTAACACCATTTTTTTTTTTTTTGCCTAACAGATTAGCAAATAGTAAAATGATTGATAATTTGATAGTATTTGGTGTGGTAAGAGAACCCAAAGGAGATGCTTTAACAAACCGTTGGTGAGAAAGTGAATTGGTACATCATTTAAATGGAGAGAACTTCTGTAATACCTGTCAAAATTTTAAATGTCAAATCCTTTGGTGATTCCACTCTGGAAATATTTGCACAAGTTCTGAAAGATACATACTCGCTTGGGTGATCATTACAGCATAATTAGCAATAGCAAAGTATTTAGAAAAAACCAAATTGACACCAACAAGACAATGGTTTAGCAAATTACGGTATGTGCTCAATAAAGGAATATGATAATGGTCTTTGAATAATGAGATAGATCATTCTTAGAGGCATGAAAGAAAAACAAGGGAAAAGCAAAAGGCAGAGCAATATTTTTGGTACAATCCACTTTTTAAAGGCCTGCATATGTGTGCATACACAGAGAGGGAAGGGAAAGAATGTGCCTTTACAACCTGGCTGCCTTCAGAGGGGCTGCATGATACAGAAAAAGAGAAACAGTCAAATTACTCTGCACAGTGACAGAAGAAACCAGGAATTTGGGGATTGTTCCTTGGCACCTAAAGAGCCCAGAGCCGTGGTTCTCCTTCTGAGAACACAGTAAAATCACCTGGACACCATTTCCATCACAGATAAGCCGGCCTCTCCCCTCCCAGCCCGAATATACCAGAACCTGGGCTGGGGTGGGGCCCAGGTGCTCCTAATACTCAGGCAAGTTGAGAGTCGCTTCCAAATCCTGGAAAGCAGCGGAGGAGGAAGAGGCCCGCGCACCGCGCACTACGCACTGCACCGTGCACTACGCACTATGCACTGCAGCCGGAGCTGGGCCCTGGGAGGGACGGAGAAGGTGAGAGATTCTCATGGAGGGGCGGCTTTAGAAATGGGGATAGCTGAACAGGGATATTCTAGGAACAGGGATAGCTGAAGACTGAATCAGAAGTTGTACCCTACCCTATGTCTCCAAAACTCTAACCTCCAGCGAAATGTAGCCACAAGCAGTACTTTGCGCCAGTGCTGCTTTGGCGGCACGAAAGATGGGGGGGGGGCGACCAGTGGAGTAAAGGCAAGCGCTTTTAGAGGGCAGGTTGCAGTGGAGGGAGCTGCCCGGAGGGACGCTCCCCCAGGGTCTCCGGAGGCGCCGAGTCAGGGGCTGGCGGGCCTCCCACGCAGGCCGCAGATGGAGCGGCTTCAGACCTTATATTTGTACCATAAAAGGCGGAGTGAAAGAAGCTGAAGACTTAGGGCCACCTTAGGGGCTGCCAGACAGTCTAAGAGGGCTTTTTGTGTTTGTAATTATTACTTTAATTTTTTTAATTAAAGAAGTATGTGTAGGAGTTCCCGTCGTGGCTCAGTGGTTAACAAATCCGACTAGGAACGATGAGGTTGCGGGTTCGATCCCTGACCTTGCTCAGTGGGTTAAGGATCCGGTGTTGCCGTGAGCTGTGGTGTAGGTTGCAGACGCGACTCGGATCCCGCGTTGCTGTGGCTCTGGCGAAGGCCTGCAGCTACAGCTCCTGTTAGACCACTAGCCTGGGAACCTCCATATGCCGCGGGCGCGGCTCTAGATAAGGCAAAAAAAAAAAAAAAAAAAATGTGTGTACATAACTTAAAAAAAATCACATAGTCCAGAAAAGAAGGTGAAAAGCAATATCCTCTCCTTCTCTCTCCCCTCCCAGTCAGCACAGCACAACCCTAGAGTGGTCACTTTTACATTCTGTTCTTCTGATGGTTCCCCAAATGCCTCTACAACTAGTTCTGTGCCAGCTGACTGCCAGCTTTATGAGAAATAGTATCTTGAGGCACCCCATCCTCAAGAAACTTCGTGGACATCTGCCAGCAGGTTCCCTTAATAACTGAACAAATCTGCAGTGTGGTGAACAGAGCTCTCCAGAGAGGGGTGTGGTGCACTGTTGGCAGAGTGGCAGCTCTGCCTGTCACCATATTTATTTACCAATCAACATTAGATGGTTCCTAACAGACTTCTCATAATGGAGGGTGAGGTCATAATTCACAGCTTCACCCCCAGCTCCCATCTTGGTTCTATCACGTTGGCTCTGGGGATCTCTACAACTTTAAGGAGCAACTTTATACCTCTTCTAGTTCAAAGTTATAGGTGTGGCTCTCATGAGATGAGGCTATTTGCAGCTCCTTTTTCCTCCCCTTCTACCTCCCAGTCTCTGTCAGCAGAGCCTGTCCTTTTACAGGGACAAAGATGAGAGCATTTAAATTCTGTTCTAGAACTATAGTTAAATCTCACACAGTGTGTCTAGAAGTCAGTTCTACAAACCAAAAACTGTAAAACACTGTTGTCATGCAGTTAATTGCACAACCAAGGACATTGCCAGGACTGCATTTTATAATCTCTATTCCAATAGCACAATCTCTATGCCAAGGATTAATGTTGCTGGAGTGAAGTCTGGTGTTTTCTCGTTTAACTTGCTACCAAGTGCATTTACTGTAACCCAGTGTTTTCCACTCTCATACTCATTCCACCTGTTTGGGTCTCTTTCCCTAATTTCCTGGGGGTTACATGGTCCTGCATCTTCTTAGTTCTCCTAAGACTGAACATGCTGCTCTGCCGGATGTTGTGGTTTCTCTTTCTTTGGTTTATTCCTTCTGTTTGCTGCAGCCCCTTCTTGAGTAACTCCTTCAAGGTGCATGGAGAATACATTTTCTTAATCTCGTGTGTTAGATGTCTTTGTTCAGTTTTCACACTTGACTAATAGTTTGGCTGGTTATAAAATTCTGAGTTGAAAATAACTTTTCTTCAAAAGCGAAGGCAGTGCCCACAGCCTTTGGCTTCTAGTGTAGATGGGAAGTCTGACGTCTGGCAACTGATGTGTGTTTTTCATTTCACACCCCCGCCCCTCGCTAGTGAAAGATTCTAGAAACTTTCCTTTATCCTTGTTCTGAAATATCATAATGACATATTTAGGATTTTATAAAAAATTAGTTCCACTCAGCCCTCAGTGGGCCCTTTCAATTTGGAAACTTGAGCACTAAGATGTTCTCTTCATATTTTCCTCCACTCCACGCTTTGGTAGTCTCTTTATGGTGTTCTAATTATGTCGAACCTCTGAATCAATCCTCCATGTCTTTTATATTTTCTCTTTTATAGTTTTAATACTTTCTTCCTGGCTTCTTGAGGAAAAAATTCCATTAGAGTAACATTCCTGGCTCTCTCCTTCCCCTTACTCATTTCTCCCCAGGGGAGGGGAAGTGACTTATCCAACTAGTGAGTTTAGAGGAAGGAGCAGGGCTTGTGGGCCTAGGTTCCTTCTCTTTGGGCATCTGCCAAACTGCGGAGAAGATGAGTTATAATAATCAGCTCCTACCCTCCAGCGAGGGGCTGCCTGCAGGGCCCCAGCATGCAGCCTGGGACTGGGTGAGTAAGTCTGCCCAGTGCAGGGTGGAGTTACAGCCTTGAAGCTCCATCCTCCAATGCAGCCTCTTTTCAGTAGTGCAGCTGCTGCTCTACTGTCCACCTCCCTGTCCATTTTCCAGTTGGTTTCAAACTCAGATGCGAAAGAAAAATGAGATTTATGGTTCTCCATTTGTTTCTTTGCTTTTTGTTTGGCTCTCTGGGAGATTTCTTTGGCTTTCTCTTTCAAATGCTTTATTGTTCTCTAGTTGTCACTTTTTCAAAGCATCCATTCTTGTTTGTGGCTATTAAAAATATCTTCTTGGATCTCCGTGAGAAGACTAATTAGGATTTTTAAAATTTCTCTTTTCATCCCCAACTTATGGCTTTTTTCCTCTTTTCTTTTATTTTGTGCTTCTGAATTTAATCAATTTTAATCAATTTATATGGTCAATCTTGGACAATCTCCTCATATTTAAGAATTAAATCATAAAAGATATTTAGGAACCGTGCTTATATAATGGGGCCTGTGGACCAGAGGTTTGCTTTCTGGTGAGTAGGTAGGACACTGGCTATTCTGGAGACTCTAACTCCAGAAAGCCTGGGAAGCCATACACAAGATTTCCAGGAGTTCTGCTTAGGGATGAAGGGAAGGAGATGGGGTTCCTCATGCCACCAGTGGAACCCAGTTAACCCTAATTTTCAGGCCTCTGCTTCTCTCCAGAGCTCACTGGTATCTGAAATTTTATGACACCTTGATTTCCACATTGACTGTTGCCTCATCTGCTTTGTTGTTGTTGTTGATGTTTTCCCCTATCTGCTTTTTTTCTTCTAGACTTCTCCATCCTGCTTTTTCAGTTAGCTTTCCACTTACCAGAAGCTTGTTGAGTTCTCTCATTTCTTTGACTCTTCTCTTTATTGTTGATTTAAGCCATTTTTATTCCATTATGTAAGTTTAATGAGGTTTGAGGGAGGAAGAGGTGAAATAGTATATGTTCTGTCCACAGCTTTGAGTCCATTTGCACTTGGAAATATTTTGGAAGGAGACAAGGATTGTGAGGGAAGGAAATGTTCTCATTTTATGATATATACTTCTGTACTGCTCAATTTGTTACTTTTGTGTATTATTTTTATAACAGAAAGAAAGAACAAAGACAGAATCAATTACAGTGACTTGCTGTCTCTCTCCGGTGTGTGATGCTGAAAGCTTCTTCCAGAAACTTAGTCCACAACTCATAACACATTTAGGTCCTGTTTCCTATTTTGTCTTGAATCTTTTCTAAAGAGTACTAATTCCTTCTTTGATTCTTGATGTGGGCTGCTGTCAAGGTTCCATTTTCAATCTTCTTCTTAGGCTCCTCTCTGCATAATCTCACAGCTCTCATGGCTTTTTATATCACCAAGGTGGCCAGCACAATTCTTCATCAACCCCTTCCCTCAGCATTTGCTTAATCTCATAGATGTTTACTCTGTAGCATCTCATCTCTAACCCCTGTTCATTCGACATGATTGCTTAAAAAAAAAGGAGTAAATTTGACTGCTAAGAAGAACACTACTCTTGGGGCATTTAGCCTAATAGAAAACTTTTTTTTTTTTTTAACTTTGGCTGCGCCCCAGGCTGTGGAAGTTCTCAGGCCAGGGATCAAACCCATACCATAGCAGTGACAACACCAAATCCTTAACCAGTAGGCTTCTAGGGGACTCCCTAGAAACCATTTTTAGCTTAGCAACGTTTCTCAATTAAAAAAATATCTTCAATAAGCTTATCCTTGCTTCAGTGTTAAAATCTTAGGAGATATTTGATGGCCCTTAGGTCTTTGATTTTGAGCATTTTAAGCTTTCAGGTCTGCAGAGCTATTTTTCTACTCTTAGAATTTAAGAAATGTATGAATTTAGTATTCTATATCACAGAGACAGAAGTCTGAATTTTTTCAAAAAGCATGGAAGAGGGAAATACATGCATTGTGCAGACTGGAATAATTTTATTTTATATTAGTCTATCCCAACTTAAGATCAGAGCACAGTAATGAGGCATAACATTCATTAGGATTTTACCATATGTTAAGCCACACTAAGCACTTTATTTTCACAATTTTATTTAATCCCTACAAGCTTGTAAGGCATATACTATTTTCGTCTTCATTTTACAGATGAGGGTATTGAGACACCTAGATGCTGAGCACCTCACCTTCGGTCTCACAGACAGTGTGGCTGAGGCGTGATATACCCCAAGCCTGACACCAGGTCAACACTTTAAATCACTCTGCCAGGAAATTTCTCCTGGAGAGGGGATCATGTTCTCTGGGTTCAGTGGGTTCTACAAATGTTTTTACACTTAGTTGTTTGCACATCTAATTAGTCTAGAAAGAATTAGTTTGCCGGTTTTAAAGACAAACTTCTCCCAGGGAGAGTGAAATTTTAGTTTCTTAGCATTTTTGGAGACTGAGCCCAAACAATGTCAGGGTGTCTTTGTAAGACTTCTTTGCAGAACATTAGAATTTTTTTTTTGTAGTTACCTGCATTTTGCTAAGGCATGCAGGTAAGGCATGACCCCTGTGTCATGCCATTCTGATTCTCATCCAGTTAGAAAAAGGGCAAACTACCTTATACCTAATGTGAAATGTATGGCAACTTAACCACTGACCTTTCCATGGAAATCCTACTTAGAATTAATTTTAGGTCTTTATGTTCTATGTTTCAACTAAATTATTTAGTTAAACTTGAGCATTTGAGGAAGTGTTAATAGTTCACTTTTTAGTTGGGTATATGCCACAAAGCAACTACCATATTTCTGGTCCTTTATCAGTTTTCTTGAGGGAAACACACATTAAAAGCATATTATTTAATTTTTCAGATGCTGGCTTAAAGCCAAGGACATTTATTAACAATTAAATCCTTCTGACAGGTCCACATCTCTAAGAGTTACTGAAAACCAGACCAACGTATCTTTCAAACATACATGCTCCGGAACTGGGAAAACAAGGAATATTTATTAGCAAACTGCAGTTCATTTGGTTATGCGATCATTTATTACCTTAAATAAGACATTGCAATTTTTTGAATACTGTCATTCTTTAAAAACAGTGACTCTGGGTGGGCTTAGATAGGAAATATAAAGTGTGGCATTTATATTTGTGGAGTTCAAGAACATTACTGTTAACTAACCATATGTATAATAATTCTAATTGACTATTGAAGCCCATCTAAAAAACATTTATTTGTTTATTTTTGCTTTCAGGGCTGCACTTGTGGCATATGGAAGTTTCCAGCTGGTGGTTGAATCGGAGCTACAGCTGCTGGCCTACACCACAGCCACAGCAACGCCAGATCCTCAGCCCACAGAGCAAGGCCAGGGATCGAACTGGCATCCTCATGGATACTAGTGGGATTCCTTTCCACTGCGCCACAACAGGAACCCCTAAAAAGCATTTTCTGTGAATAATAGAACTTTACCTGGAACTGTAACAATTTTATTTAGAGCTGTTCTGTTTTAGGACTTTAATTCTGGTTAGTTTTTCATTCATGCAAGATAACAGATCAACAGAATCAAGCACATACTGTTTTGGGGTCCCACAAGGCAGAGGTGAGGCTGGCAGAACTGACCTACGTTTTCAAAATGAATTTAATTTTATGAACTGAGAGACCAATCAGAAAATAAATCTGTCCTAAGTGAAAGTTGTAAAGTTTGTAAGGATGCTCAACATTATTGAAGGGAGGGTGAGGCTGTGCAGGAGGTTAAAGCAGTCTGGCTCTATAGTTCAGTTTTATCTTTTTCTTGTTTATTGATACTGCTTTTTGAGTGGTTTCTTTTTTAATCATGCCCAGTTCTCTTGGTTCAGACCCATTACGTGTTATTTATCTTAACTACCATCTCCGGATCTCTTCTTGGAAACCTTTATTTGGGCCGAGATTTACCTGCTTGTAAGGCCGGGCTTACATCTCGTACAATATCCCTTTTGGTTGACTTTGGAGGTGTTGCCCATAGCTATAATGTGGAAGGACCTGCTCTGTGCCAGAGCCCCAGTGCGCCGAGCTCAGGGACAGGCCCAGAGTTCCATAGCACTGACCTTAACTGGTGCTGGATTGGGCAGGGCATGGAACTAGAAACTCTAGATCCTCTTGCCCTCTAAATTTCTCATATATAAAATACTGGATATCTAAATGTATATAAATATAAATTATGGGAGGTGAAATTAAGTTTGGATTTCAACCAGCAAATAAATTCAGTAAATTGTTTCCTACTTCTGGCCACCTTAGTCTCTTCTTATGCAAAATGTGGATAATAACGGTACCCACCTCCTAGGCTTGCTTGAAACCTGGTGCATATTTTACGTAGCAGTCCTTGGCAGGTAACCCATCCAAGGTCACGCTTGAGTACTAGAATCAATGTTCCCATCCTAGAGCCCCCGCCTTCGTACCACCTCAGTCAAGATGATGTCAATAGCTAAGAACTCCTAATAAGCTGATGATAGTGTAAACATGATGTTAAAAATATCAACACAGTTGCCAAATGCTAATTTTTTTATTACTCTCCATCAGGAAGCTTACTGTCTGTATCAGTCTAATATGTATAGGGAAGGCTGAAAATAAAATTCAGGGAGTAGAAATTTCTCATTTTCCTGGTAAGTCTATTCTTGAAAGTCATTCATTCAAACCTATTGCAGAAGATTTGAATTCTGAAATCTATCATTCTTTTAAAGTGGATTCTAGAGAAATTAACAGGGCCTAAAAATGGAACTTAAGTATTTAATGTCTCCCACATTGTTCAATACCTTCCTGTTTCTTCAAGTGGCATCCAGATATCTCCCCATGGCACCTGCGGGTTCCAGACTAAAATTCGCAGATCAGTTCCTACTAATCCTCAGTCATGAGCTCCACCCTGCACACCCCTGTCACTCCTCCACTTTGGTGTTCTCTCTGCTTCAGTGTCTTTCTTTGTCTTGTAATCTGTCATCCTGGAAAGCATTTCCCCATCTCAGGCAGGGGAAATCTTCATCTCCAGTTTAAACACCCAGTTCTTTTATGACATAACCTTTCTCTCCTCAGCTAAACAGCCCTTTGTGTGATTTTTCTTTCACCACTCAGCAGAGAGCTTACCTCCCAATTGTATTTCACTTGTCTCCCTGACTAAAATTAGCGTGTTATGATCAGAACTTTGTCTTCTTGTCTGCATACCACTTGGTATAAAATTTAGTCCAACGGCACAGAGGAACAGCACCCTCACACTTGTAGTGCCTTAAGTTGAAATTTGGGGAAGCCACCAAACAAGGCTGAGTTGCTTTGGGTGTGCTCACAATGAGGAAAAGTCGTGTTTTGGCATTTAAAATGTTTCCTCTTTTGTTAAAAATATTAACACATTACTCATTTTAGAAAACTTGTGAAAATAAAGACACATACGAAGGGGGAAAAATCATCAATAAGCTATCCCTCCAAGGGCAGCTGCTGCTGCTGTTTTTGTTTTGTTTAATATAGAAATACCAGGTATTTTTCTTTTTTCAGAAATTTTCAGCAGAGACAGCACAGAAAGGTAGATAAGAACAAAAGGGTGAACACAGTTGGTTTGCACCCCGAAGTCCAGCACTTCATGGTTTTGTGACCCTGTATGAGTCACTTGATCCCTCCGAGGCCTAGTTTCTCATCTGAAAAATACAAATACTAACACTGACTTTTAATTCCTATAAGGGTTTTTGGGAGATCAAATTATAAAGCATTTTGCAAGTCTTTTGTATGTTAGTTCCTGTTTTTTATTCCATACTATACTCCTGTTTTTTATTCCTATGTTAAACTGTACTGAAGGTAAGTCTATGGGTACATGAAGAGATCAGACTGAATCCTTAGCACTAGTTCAAACTGGATTTGTGCCTGACTCTGTACCCTGAGTTACAAAGAACCTTCACGTCACTCACAGGGAGGGAACTAACTTTTGCTGAGCCCCAACTACATGCCAGGTTCTAAGCTATTCATTCACCTTGCCCTTGTCATCCCACAGTGCCACGCAATCCCCTTTACGCCCAAGAGAGCCTGGATTCAGAGGTCTAAGCCAGTGGCATTGCAGAGTTAAGATGAAGGTGAGTTTCACTTCAGATTCGGTGTTCCATCTTCACTGTGGTAAGAAATACTTTTTTGGGGGGAAGTATTTTTATGGAATTCTTATTATGGCAGTGTCTAGTGATTGAAGGGCAATCTTTGCGTACATGGAATATTTTGAGACAAATTCTCTGAGGAAAGGTAAAATAAGTTCTGGTAATTTCACATAGAGGAAAGAGTGGACTAATTTAAAAGCCATTTTCTAGCTCCTGAAAGAAAATAAACGGTGAATATTGACCAAGTACCTCTAGCTGTAATTTACCTTAACCTGTCTTAAAATATAATTTAGAAGTTTTCATAGCATGGCTTCTTGAGACCTAAAAAGAACTGCTGAAATAAGCAAGGTAGATCGATCCTTTGAAGACTCGTTAATAGTCCTATATGGAGGTAGAAAACTAGACTCAAGATGAGTTTCAAGTAAACATGAAGGAAGGAAAGAGACCTTACTACAAATTCTGCTGAGGCTGTGATTAGGATAAAATGATATAACAGCACAGAAGATCTAAAATGATGTTATTGTATAGAGACACATGAGGGTGCTCTAACCAGCTGCTATAATAAAGGATTTAAACCGCTCAAATATTAGGGGGTAATTAAGACCTGTTGTGAATGGCAGTGTTGAATTCTGGTTTGTAGTGCTGGCTATGTAACAACTTGGACTATACGGTTTTTCTTTTAAAACACGGTGCTCCCACTCCACTTCCGGTCCCCCATTTTAAAAAATAAGAGATGACTGTATCGGACAATTTGGGCAATACTGAAAAGCAGAAAGATGAAAGAAAAATGAACGGATGTTGCTCTCAGCCTTGGAGGCGGGGATTTTCTAGAACCAGGCCAGTTGGAGGTTTAGCTCAGGAGGCCTGCCTTCAAACACAAGCCCAGCCTGTTCTCATTTTGATTCCACAGACCTTCTGCTGGTACAAAGGGGGGAGTAGAGGCTGGGGGTCTAATGACCGCAAGAACAGAATTAGAGACGCATGTTTATCTCAATACATTTAGTCTCATTAAAGTTCATATTCACTGACATCATGCATCTCCTTGAAAAAGTCTGCCCACCCACCATTAATTAAAGCCACATTTTAAAAACTCAGTGTGTGCACTTTTATTCCAATCAAAAGTAGCCTCCTAAGTTTTGCAGAGTAGGCAGGAGAATATCTGAGGCCTGACAGCTGTTCACCTCGACACAGCGAGGAATCATGTGATTTACAAGAGTCATAGTTATTCAGAGCCTACGATATAATAGCTAAGATCTATTGTCTTGAAGGGTGGCATCTTTCGATATTTGGTGACCTATTAAGTACAATTAACATTTATTTTGATGGGTGAATGTTATTTTGGATGCAATATATGACCATACGCTTTTATCTTTACACTCCGAGAGATCTAACTGTATATGCTGCTTGAATAACTGAGCAGCATACTCCTATCAAAGACACCACACTTTATAACCTATTCATGTGGTATCAATGTCAAAACAAAGGTCAGTGTAAGTTTTCCCTTATCTAAAGCATTGCACAAACAGTAATTACCAATAGTTGCAGGATTGCACAACTATAGTCTATATTCTTGGCAGTAGTCACTATAAGTTCATAAATTCATGGAAATAAGGAATGTTGATTTTTAAAGTTCAAGAAAGGTACTATTTGTAAACAGTTCAGGTCACACTCATCTTATTCCATGTGCTAAGCAAGACTTCTTTCCTTCCAACTTCCTCTGAATGAGATCTGTTCGCTCTGTGAGCCTAGTAAAAGGGTTTTCAACCAAACTGATCTACATTCTTTTCTGTTCTTTTTCCTATGAAAGCGCCCCCCCCCGGAACCTTTCAATTTTATGCTGATCTTTATATATTAATGTCAAGCACATTTTTATTTCGTGTTGATAAAAGACAAATTATGGTTATCTCTTCTTATTGGCAATTAGATTTTTCTGGAATGGTTCTGACTGAAATGTTTGATTGGCCTAGTCAGTTTATACTTTCCATATAAAGGTAAATGTACAGCATTGAGATTCTCTGGTTGCTGTGGCCAGGCCACCATGCCCAAAGACGTGGCTCATCAGTGGATCTGAACACTGGCATTGCGGTGATTTAATACTAGGGCAGAGCACCCCAGGGCTGGGAGTTGAAACCTGAATTCTAGTCCTGGCTTTCCTATGGACTCTTCTTACGGCCTTGAGCATTGGAGGGCCTGTTTCCTCATCTTACAAATGGGGACTAGGGAATGAAGACTGACCAGAGACCCACAGCCCAGTTGAGTCAGGATCAGAGGTTAAGGGGCCAGAGTACCTCTCTGGGGCAAGTCTTCCCCTAGCACTTACTCATCCAGTACCAGAAACCCCAAGCTGGGGCTTTTAAGAGTGAAAGTTGGATCTGGTTCTACAGAGAGCCTCCCTGAATCTAGAAGCAGCCAACAAACCATGTCTGGTAAGTTGCCTTCATATTAAGTTGGAGAAGAGGATGTGCTGGGTCTTAGATGCAAGCATTCGATGTCACATTGGTCTGCGGGATGAAGCACTGTCCTCAGCGACAGATGATACCTTCTGACTAGATGGTAAGGTATCCAGAGGGACCATGACACCCTTGACTCTGCACAGCGCCAGAAGCAGTGGGTGGGCTTCAGCTCAGCTGTGGTATGGGGGGTAGAGTGCCAGCAGGGCCATTCTAGCCCAGTGGATGGTACTCTTTAAAAGGAACAGCCCTGGGCTAGGGACAGTGGGAAGTTGTGACCATAGCATTTTATCCACTCAGAGAGATTAAAATAAGCTCGGCTTAAGTGACTTTTAAGGCCACTCAGTCTACACAATGAGCACCACTGCATTGTAGCCCATACCTTCCTGCCGGCTCTGTTGTTGTGAAGATTCATCAGGGCTCTGGCATCCTTTCCTTTCCTTTCCTTGGCATCCACAAACGCTCGGGCAAACTTGATCCCATAGTCAATGTTGTCACTGCAGCCACCCCAGTCGAAAGTGCCCTTGCTGTCCTTGGCTGTACCCTTCTTCTTCGGGTCACAGGAACAGGATTTTAATTCTCCTTGGCTACAGGCCCTGGTGATGGCAAATACAACTCCAGCTGAGGAGATGGCGTAAACAAAGGCAGATTCCCGGCTACCTGTAACAAAAATGCTTTTCTTAAAAGTGGTTTGGAATTGCTCGTTCTGAGGAACTTTCACATGATGACTGTTTAATCCTTGTTCTGCCTCTGACATACTTTGCTGCTAGACAAAGTCTTCTTGAAGAATTCTTTCCTGGAGCCAAGGCTCTTTATTTAATATGAATCATCTCCATGAATACAAGCTTTTATCAATTTAGGTAACTGTTTGACAACTATCCTTAAAGTAAGTAGAGTATAAAAGAGAACGCAGCAGAATCCTGCCCTGCCCAGCCAGTTCCAGGCTTCACATTAGTCCCCCACACATGCTTGCTTTAACCTAGAATCCTCCATGGCCTAGGAGAGGGGAGTGTAACATCTCTAGGCCTTCGTTTTCTCATCTGCCACAGCCTGAATTCTACAGATCTGTCACTGCAAAGTATATTTTTGTGTTCATGCTACTGCAGCCACTCAGATGCATTTACATGATCTGATCATGACAGAAATACTGAATTCTAAGGTGGGAAGACAGTTCAAGGCAATAACCAGCCCCTTTTGTTAACTCTGGAGGGCTTTGGCTTGGCATCAACTTTCACAAGTAACTGAGAGATTGTTGAAGGCAATATGCAATATCCTTGAGTTACATATTACGTCTGACTATTAAGAAGAATTTACTTTCTTCGGAACACCTGCACTAATCACTGGTATTGGGTAAAGACAGTGAAAAGCTTTTCTTTGGTTTTTCTGGAAGGAAACAAATTTACCGCTTATAATTAGACTTGGGCAAGAACCCTTTGGGGTGCTTTCTTAGAATTGTTCTTTATTAGAGCACAGGCTACTTTTACTTACAGGCTGAAAGGTACATATTTCAGTGCAATAACTACATTAAATTATTTTAATAATCTGTAGTAACTCATAACACGGTATTGTGGTATAGTGACAGATATAAGGCTCTTTAGGGTCTGTGTGCACCTCATTTTTCAAGTGGAGTTGTATTTCATTGTTATTAGCATGCCTTTTTATTAATGGTTGCTGTGGCAAATATATTCACAATCAAAATAGAAGCTGAACAAGCTGATGCCATTGCAGGGCAGCAAATGGAGAGCCATGTGGTGATTCAGTATGTCAAGACGAGTGTGATTTTTTTTTTTTGAACCACACAGCTGGGAGAACAAACCACCTTTTCGCATCGAAGCCCTGCTTGTTTCCGTTTGTCATTCAGTGCTAAAATTTATTATACATCCCTTGCAATATTTGCTCTGCTAGTCTCATTATTAAAAATCAGGAAAACGTATCTACACCATATTAAACGACACTTACCTCAGCCTTCAAAAAAGATCTCCCCCGAAACCTCTAACCATCAAAAAAAAAAAAAAAAAAGGAATCAATCATGCCTTGTAATCAGGTAAAATCAATTACATGAATATTTGCCATAGGTAGCAGGTGGTGCTCTCCAGAGAGAATGTGATAGTCATGGGAGCTGGTTTAGAATTCCAGATTATAAGGATCTTAGATTTTCTACGTGGAATTGAGACATTTTGCGAAAGATGACTAATAGATGCAAATGTAGCTTAATCTCTGGCATGGCTTTCAGATAAATAAAACTCTTACCCATTTTACTGTTCAGGAAAATACCTTGTCCACAGTTTTCCCCTTGATCTGCTAGAGTCTGGTTTTGGATTTGGAGTTCACATTTAGAGAGATCACGTGGGTGAAAACTCCTGAATGTGTAATGTATTTTGCTTTAGTCTTATTTTTCAAGGAAGGAGAAGAGAAACTCTGAGACAGCATTTTAGGGGAGAGCTATGGAAGATGCAGATGATGGCATGTCAGTGACCAGGCAGTACTCTGAAAGTTAGTAGAGGAATAAATTGTCCAGGCACAGAACACATCCTGGCCTAACTTGCAAACAACTATACTGACTTGTTGACTGAAAGAAAAAACTCATTTAAAGTCCTCTACATGTCAGAAATAATTTCCAAAGCAAAGCCGTCACCTTTCTCAATATTTGTCATGTATTATTCAAATGCATTACTAAATAGCTAGATATTTGTTTATTTAAATTAAAATAATAGCACATTGAATGATTTTTCATTTTACCTCCAGATGTTTTGGTATCATGTAAATAGGGCCTTAAGATGTTTTCAGTTAAGCGTCTTAGATGAATCACTAAAATGCTATGTGTGAAATAGTAGCACGTTTCAAGAGTTGGCTTTGTAACAAAACAAATTTTGGTCTTGGGCCTCTCTTAGAAAAACTGATTCTTTTTAAAGCCAATGCAATATGAAACAAAATCCAAATCTACATGGTGTAGACTTCCTGATGTGTTACTATTGAAGATTCTCTAATTTTTGGCTTGAGATAAGTCAAGCAGTATTTACTAAGTGCAAAGGCTGGGACAGGCGGCTGGGAGAGCCAAACACTAGACGCTAGGCTTCTGGAAAGGTTGTGGGTTGTTCAACTCCTTTCTTTTAAATGCTTGCTTTTTTTTTTTTTTAAACCAAAACGAAATTGATCATCTTTTTGTTCAAGGCTTATTCTAGAATTCTAGATGTATGTTCAAATTCATGAAGGTTTATTTTTGAGTTTACTAGTTCAGTCTTTACATTTCTCTGCCTGGGTCTGGGACGGTTGGTTGAATGAGCAAGTTACAAAGTTCCTGAAAAATCATTCTGTCTTACTCTAGCTCTCTGAACTAAAAGAGGCAGATGTCCTCCATTTCTCTATAACCATGGGGTATGTTAGTATCTTTTATGCTCGCCTTATATATACGGTATTGCCTTTGCCTTTCCTATTCATCTTTAAGGACGTTGAGGTTTCCAGAGGCGAGTTCTTTACAGCTCTAAGATGTGAATTTCCCTCCAAGTAATTAATTGTAAAACTCCTTGGATAGCTTCATTGGAATTTCATGACTATGTCCAGGATAAGCTACCTTAGGCCAAATGCAGCCTTCCCATAACCAATACGAAATCATCACTGACAGTCACAGGAGTTTACGTAAATGTCCAGGAAGAAATCTGGCCTTCTGTGAAGACTGGAAAGAAATTGTGCATCATGAGTGTTTTAAGTTTTGAGTACCTTGGCAAAGCATTCAGCTTTATCTGAAAGAAATCTGAAGGAAGTAACAGTTATAGCCTCTAATTTACCTGAAGCCTTAGACTAAGTCAAACTTGTTTTGCTTCCTCTACTTATAACATTTTCCCTCTCAGCCATGCTACAACTATGAAGTAACAAACACTGCCAAGTTAAGTTATTTTGTGGATGAATCTCCAGCTTTGGCAGATATACTACCTTTAGGATCAGTAGTCAAAATTGCTTCCTTTGATTTGTGATCTAAAGGGTTGTTTTTTTTTTTTCAATATCGAGACATCTTAATGGATTTTCATAGACTGTAGGTGATCATTTTATAAATGAAAAGTACACTTAATTTTTAATCATTGGAAAATGGTTGTGAGAACTTTGAAAAGGGAAAAACCTGGTACATCTTAAACATCAAGAGCCTGGTACATCTAATTTTAGTATATGTGCTGCCAAAGTGAGCACGAGCCTGGTACATCTAAAATGCCAAGATAATAGATATGTAAAGATTTCTTGTACCAGATGTTTGTGAACTCTCTTTGACAAGGTCTAGCACTTTAATTGATTCACTGGTGAGCTAATCTAGGTGAAGTCTTGAAATTCCATGTAGCTGAAATTTATTATTATCCTTTCAAAAATTTTGCGACGTCATATCGAAACTCAAAAAGGAATGCAGAAGAATATAGTTCTTAAACTTGAGAATAAAATTGCAGAATATCGCAGTAAATTAACTTTAGGGATACACTAAGAGTGAAAGTACTACGCCCTTGGGGGATTTTAGAGACATTCAGTTATGCATTTGGCCTCATAAAACCCTAGGGCTGTGATGATTACATGATAGAAACACCCTCTGTTAAGCATTACCAAGTGCAGAGCCCAAATGATTTTCTTAGGAATCGGGGTGGGGGGCAGTGGGCAAAAACAAGTGGAAAGTTTCCTGTTTCTGGGGTTCGCACACAAACTGTTGTGTTTTCAGTCAGATTTTGCAGTAGCAAATGGGACGCGCTACTTGGAGAACGCTACTGAGGCCAGGTTGAGAGATGGATATTTTTTGAGAACAAAATCTGATTTTCAGTTCATTTTCTCTGATTGTGTATCAGTTAGTGAGCTACTTACCGTTTTCAGAACTTTTAAGTTTATTATGTAATTAGATAATGTTCAATGCTCTTTCTAAAAAAAGGAAAAAAACCACAGGCATACCCATTTTACTGTACTTTGCTTTATTGCACTTCACAGATATTGTGTGTTTTACAAACTGAAGCTTTGTGGCAACCCTGCATTGTCAGCTGATGGTTAGCATTTTTTCTTTTTTAGCAATAAAGTACTCTTAGATTACGGTACGTACATTGTTTTTTCAACACTTAATAGACTACAGTGTAGTATAAACATAACTTCTAGATGCATTGGGAAGCCAAAACAGTTCCTGTGACTTGCTTTACTGTGGTGGTCTGGAACCACACCTTCAGTATCTCTGAGGTCCACCTCTGTGGTTTCTACTCCTACCTTCCATAAATATCCTCCCCCAAATGCACCTGGGAAATAGGCACTCACTACAAGTTCATCCATTCATTCACTCAGCCACTCATAGGATGAATGATGCCTTCAACACACAGGGTACCAAGTAAGGCACAGGGAAGGCAGATTAGTCCCTGCCTTATAGAATTTACAGCTTACTTGAAAAAAAAATGTTTAGTTTAGAAACAGAGTGACCCAGAGCGGAGTAGCTGAATGGGAGGTCAAAGGTGATGAGCAGAGATCTGTCTCTGCTACTTAATAACACTGAATGTTAATATAACAGTGACCATCTATGGCCAATAAAAAATTGCATCATTCTGTCTTGATCATCTGCTCAAATCCTTCTAGATGGTTCAAGTCCCAGAAAGAAGAGTTAAAAAGTCAAAAGTGCTCTGTGGCTACTACTTCCTTTCTCCTAGAGACAAAATCTGAACTTGGAGAGACAGGCGGGCAAGGTTGTGATGTGAGAGGGATGGTCAGAGCAAAGAATTTAAAAGACACCAGCGTGAGGCACTGCATGCTAATCCGTAACCAGTCTTCTAAACTTTAGACAAGTTTCTTGATTTCTCAAGTCTTCAACTGTGAAACAGGACAATGCCACCCAACGCAACAAGCTTCTGACTGAACAGAAGGCAGGAAAAGATGAGCAGGGACTCGGAAGACCAAATTAAGGGTGTGAATATGTGAGGGGAGCACCCCAGGGCTGTGTGGAGGCGGAAGACTTACTTCGGAGCAGGACCCTGCCGAAGAGGCTGTGATCCCTGTCCAGGGTATTGCAGTTCCAGCGGTGCTGGCGGAATTGGTGTTGGCACTCAGCTGTCCACTCGGCCACGCCCAGGCTGATGGCACGCATCACGTCTGGATGTCGGTGGCACAGCTGCCGCTGACGGCTCACCAGCCCTGGCACGTTGTCACACATCACCCTGGAGGAGCCACTTGTGGCTCTCATGTACCTGGGAAGGACCAATATCAGTGAGAACCCTGAACGACAAGGCCTGGTACAGTGTTTCGCGAGAGAATGAAGAGTTCAGAACACTGTTTCAAGTGGGAATTCCTTATCCTTTGAGTTCACTGGAAAAGTGGCACAGGTGTGTGAGTGATCTGGTAGAAGCCACCTCAAAACAGAGTGATTATTGTTTCTTGGACATGAAGCTGGGGCCACCAGATGATGCTTTGGGCAGAGTGGGAGAGGCAAAATCTGCAGCTGACAAACAGGATTGGAGGGAAAGGGCAATATGTTTTGGAGGAAGACTTTGAAGACTCTTCCCAGGAAGGCTCTGATCTCAATTCACAATGTGTCTTGGCTTTGGAGGAAGCCGACCTTTAGAAGCTCCTCAGTCCCATTTATTTGACCTAATGTTTAAGTGTCTTAAACTGTCCGTATCCATCTAATCAACACCTGCTGGTATCTGATGTTACACTCTCCTCACAAACATGCCATTCTTTTCCTATGAAAGAATCATTTAAATATTTTCATTTTCCAGCTCTTTTTGGCTTTTATAGAGAACCTTGGGGGAAAAATTCTTTCTATTGTTATTAAGGACACTAAATGTTTGGAAGAATCAAACAGTGTTATAGCTCCATAAAGTACTTTTGAAAAGAAACTTTAACAAAAAATTACATCATCATCTCTACCCAGATGTTCTCTATTAGTTGTGAAATGTTTAGAAAGGTAACTTTTATATAACCCAAGCTGCCATAGGTGTCTTTTGAAGCAATCAAACAAGGAGAATGTCTTTTTCTTGTATTTTCATTATTTTATATGATCATAAAATCGTTACAGCTGTGACTCCCCCAAAATATATTTAAGTGACAGCTGAGAGACAATGTGACAAAAAGCCTGGGCAATAAATAATGTTTATATGCTCATGGAAACAGAAATAGTCATTTTATTGAAAAATGGTCACTCTGATAAATCAATCTTTGATCCTGTGTCAGCAGTGTCAAGGCTAAACGCCTTTTTGTTCAAAGCGGCTTAGGAAGGAGTTGAACCGCTCTTCCCATCAACGCTTTGCCTTGCTCCTTTGAAGAGCTCCAGGGTCTTCCTAAAGTTACCTGCTCTAGTCTTTCATTTGGCTGAGACGCCTTATTTTGCCAGATTCTTAAAAAAAAAAATCGTAGCAGACAACAGGTCTTTCTGAGTCGGTATTTTAAGTATCTGGAAACTTTTAGGTGCAAGAATCTTAAAGAGTTCTCAACTCATCTCTTCTCAAGATCAGAAGGAGATGGAGAAGTTTCTGGCTGGGGAGACACTCTCCCTTTGGAACTTTTAAGGATGCTAAGACGTGTTACATTTCAATGTTCTCCACTATGCAAAATAAATCAAAGATCAATGTATAAAGGGTTCGTACAGTATAACATCTTGGAACCTCCTGGGCTCTGGAGCTTCTCATTAAAGCGATAGTCTCTTACTTGGAGACAGCACAATGTTCTTCCGCCCCACTGGGGTGAAGCACTAGGGATGTGGAAGGATGGGACATAGTGCAAAAATCACATGCTTTGGGTTCTACAGCTCCTGACTGCCTGAATGGGCCCCCTCCCTTAGTCCTGAGGGGTTTTTTAGGGGGATGGGGAGCAGGGGGATACGTTTGTAGTTTTGGAGATGAATTCGCGCGCGCGCGCGCGCACACACGTTTGTGCCAGTAGAGATAGAGACCCAGCTAGCGCTTGTCTCAACGATCCTGATTTTGCTGTCGCTCAGCTGGACCCCAATAAACCAATCATCCGAGCTCTCATTTAAGGTGGTAATGTGGGGGGGATTTGGGGAGAGTTGTCAAAACTGGAATGGTCTTCCGAGAGAAAGGGCGATAGGAGGGGGGGCAGCAGCTGGGGTTCGGGCCAGAATCCGCTACGGCCACGGCCGCGAGGAAGCGTCGCCTGGAAGGGTCTATGTGGCTAGTGCAGTCCCCACTCCCATCTCCAAATATACCCTCGCGGCGGTGCGCGTGGACTTACCACCATGAAGAGCTGACCTCAGGGCTGAGCCAGGTCAAGAGCAGAGGGAGCCAGAGCCAGATTCCACCGAGACGGGCGTTCATATTAACCCCCTTGCATCCGCATCAGGTCAGACTCCGTGTGCGGGCGCCATGCGTGCCCAGAGCAGAAGCGCCCAGCGCTGGGAGCGCCTCGTCACGGCCGCCGGCGCCTCGCCGCGCCCCCGCCCCCAGCTCGCGTCTGCGGCGAGTGGCGAGACTCGCTGATAAAGTTTCAAGCGACCAGCCGGGCGAGCGATAAAGGCCGGCCGGGGCCGCCTCGCCCACAGCCAATTCCCCAGGCGCGGCGAGCTCGGGCAGCGGGAGAGCTCTGCGCGCCTCCCGCGCGCCCGGGTCCCTTCAGCTCCCCGCCCGCCCAGGCGCAGCCGAGGGAGGGGGCGCTGCGCCGGGCTGGGGCGGGGGGGAGGGCACGGGGTTTTATGTAAGGGTAGATGAAATAATGGCAAGACAAGTCTGCGGTTGAGGTGAAACACGTCTGCGTGGCCTCAAGTGCCCGCGAGAGCAGGCACCCTTCGAGGAGCTACCGGCCAAAGAGCATCAATGGGTCCTCCGCCACAGGACCGAGCGTTCTGGATAGGCGAGGCTACCTTCCTGCAAACAGAAGTCCCCGGGCGTGCAGTGTGGGGAGAAAAGGGGAGGGATAAGGAGATAGCTATGTACAGGAGGCAAGAATCCAGAGATGATTTTCAGCTCATTCCTCTGTTTCTCTCCCTGACACGGAAAGGAAGAGCAAGCACTTGTAAATTTGGAACTGCCTAGTCTAAGCTGGGCAAGGTTGGGGAGGGAGGGGCCGGGCCTCAGAGAAATGAAGACCTGTGGCCTTGATTCCCCCGTGCTGGGCTTATATACAGAGCTCGCAGGGAGGGGAGCCGGGAAGGTCCATGACCCTCCGGACCTCACCCAGGCGTCCTCAGCCAAAGCGTCTGGGGAAGATGCGGTTTTTACGCACACCCAGCTCCTCCCCGGCACAGCAGAGCGCAAGAAATCAAGCAGGGAGGAATCGAGGCAGCGAGGAGCCTGCCGAGGGTCTGCGCCCCAGCACTGGTTGCTGCTCTTGCCGCCAGGGCGCTCAGCCTTTGAGATGGTAAAGGGACTCTTTCCCTATGGAACTTGGTCCTGATCTGGGCCCCCGCAGGGCCAAGAGAGAGGCCTGAGCCCGCGGGTGGAGCATCTTGAGCAGCAACTGGCTTGTAGCCTCGCCGTTTATCACCGGAAAGGAAGGAAGATCAGGAACTCGCGGCGGCCCTGAACTGTTCCATTGCTCTTTTCCTGGGGCGGAGGGACCTGCCGCCCGCCCGCGGAGCGTGCCTTGGGGAATGCGGAATGTGTATGCGTGTTGGGGGTGGGGTGGGCGCTGTATTGTTCGCAGGGCGTGGAGGGGTGACGGTCCGGATAGGAAGGACAGTCTCTCCCCCCACCCATTCCTAGAGCCCGGACTGGCCGGAGCATCAGCCCTTGCTGGGCGAGAGCGCGGCAAGAGGCTGGACGGGGCGAATCTCTGTAAGGCCAAAAACCTGAAAGATGCTGTCATCACCACCCCCCACCCCCCCAGCGCCGGTCCCTGGCAGGTCCGGCCCCTCCCAGGCTGACCCAGATACATCCCCGTTTGGGTCCGGAAAGGGAGGGGAGGGAAACAAGCACCGCGCCACCCACGACTTGGGAAGAGCAGGGCTGAGAGCCAGGGCCGCTTCATATCGCTGGGCCGCGACCCAGGGGAAGTTCTGATCAGTCTGTGCTGGGAGAGAGGGAGGGGCAGGAGGGGTTTGTATTTCTGCCCACTGTGTGCACAGGCTGGTGTGTGTGTGTGTGTGTGTGTGTGTGTGTGTGTGTGTGTGTGTGTGTGTATTAGGTGGGGGAGGGGGGATAAAGGGAAATGGGAAGAGATACAATAGGTACCAAACAGCAAGAAATATCTCATTTACGCTTGTGCTTATGCTCATAAACCTCTTTCTTGGATGAAGCAGAAGAATAAGTTAAAATTTATTACTGTCTTCCTTTGTCCAGTCTCTAACAGTGAGTCCACACACTTGGGACACGTTCAAGAGATGGGTGGCCTCAGAGGAACCACCGTAAATTGCCAACATTTCACTCCTATTAGTGAATAATGTAGGGGTGTGGAAGTGCATTTAGGAAAGGTAGGCAGCTGAATGCTTCTCTCAAGGTCAGTAAGACCTGAAACTACCTAAAAAACTTGATGCAAAGTTCTGCCCACCTCAGCAATCATGTCCTCGCAGCTGAGGAGAGTTGGAAATACATGGAGTGTCACCATCAGTTTAGAGGCCCTTCCTCCCCGCCCAGGGAATTATCGAGTGGCTGGGAGATCTGCCCTTCAGTTGTTGATGAGGCCAGTGGAATGACCTAAACCTGAAACAGACCTCCTGGAATAAGAACAGGACCAACCTCCCAAACTAATTAAATCCACTCCAGAGGACTTTATCCTGGGACAGGAGAAGTACCTCATGACTTGCAGAGGAGAAATCAATTTTGGTGAAAAGCAAAGGCTGAAAAAGTTCAAGAGAAGTTAAATCCAGATATGAAAAAGGTCCACCCAAATGCCCCATCTCTAGCTGTCTAGAGGCAGTCTGGACCAGATGACTTGTCCCTTCCAGATCTGTGATTCCACTTCCCTCCCGTTCTCCACCCGATTCACTTATGACCACATTATCTGCCCTGTACAACTTCTCTTCCTGCCCAGCTGGTCTAACTTTTCCTTCCTTCTCTTCTGTACCTGTTCACTTTCAAGATAGAGTGTTCACTTCTAAAAGAAGTTGGGAAGTGCTCAAGGAAATTAGGAAAGTTATTACAAACCTCACTTCTCTTCCAGTAAAAACTACCATCCAAAAGAAGAGCTGATAAGTATTTAAGTAAATTGCATATGACTTCAGCCTCACTATAGCGGATGATGACTTAGGAAAGACAGAGTTCAGAATGCTTTTAGATCTATGAATTTAATATCTGATTTTTGGTTTTATCATTGAAAAATGTCAGAATTGACTAAAATTCATGTACAGTATGCAGATCTCAATTCTCTTTCTGGAGATTAATGTTAGTTTGTTTGTAACTTCAGGATAGCATTGTAGCCAAATGAATCAGTCTATTTTCTTAGTTAGATCCATTGTTTGTCTAATCTCCCAGGGCAGAGAGAAAGCTAATTTACTACTAAACCATCTCCACCCTTTAAAAATGGACAGTTACTTCTTCAACCAAATAGTCACTTGTGTTTCAGTCTGAACTGACTTCTTCCTAAGTGACTCCTAATTTAGATACTCACTAACCAATGATTCAAAAGTCTAGTATTTCCAACTTAGAATCAATGAACATATCAGAGAACATTGCATATTAACAAAATAGGTCAAGGATGGGAAAGAAAAATATATATATTTTTTACCTTCTAAATCATATCATATATATGTAACAACATAGGTAAGCTATAAATAACAGTATACTGTTTACATATATATCATTAGAACTTTTTACATAGAATATATATCATTAGAACTTTTTTACTTGCAGTCTATCCAGTTAAGACTATCATACATAAAAACATAGGTTAAGTTTGAAATTTGAAGTGCATTTTAAATGCCCTTAAGTGTATTATGTCCTTTCCCCCTTAGTTACTACTAAATTTTGGTTAAGCATACTTTTAGATATTATTTGTCAGAACTTACTTTTAGGAAAAGTTCTAATATCAGTAATTAAATCTCACTGTACATTTAAATTAATGTGCACCAAAGACTTAATTCCAGCTGTGAGAAAGCAATAGGTAGCTGGCCTGTTCTCCTAGAAAAAACTCTTAAGACTGGACAAAACTATAAGGCAAATCTTTTTGTGTATTGAGTAGTAGGAAGCATGTAGCTATGTTCTTTGAGAGAAGGGAAACACATGAGGTATGCTCCACAGCTATCCCATAACTGTTCTGGTTTTCTGCAGAAGGGCACTTTTTTGGGCAGTGCAAGAAAGTGTAAGCAGAGTCTCAGTTAAGGAGGGAAAGATTGGAGGTCTGGGCTGTTGAAACAACTGCAATTGATAGGGTAGAATATTTGAAAATAGGTAGCTGTTCAAAAGGGGCCCCAACAGTCTACATGGAGATTAACCATGGATCCTTGGCCAAGGGCTGGGCTGAATATGGCCATAATAATCTTATGCAAGGCCTAGCAGAAATTGCCTGCTGCATGTCATGCAGTGTTGAGAGACATTGGAGTCCCAGCTCAGTGGGGTAGAGAGACCCCAGTTAAGCACTGAGACATTCACTTGAGATACTAGAAAGGATACCCTTTAAGGATCATACTTTAGTATAAAAGCATGTCTTAAGCCAAAATTCAAAATGTTGTTTCCCCAGATTATATGCTCTAACAAAGAATAAAAACAAGTCAGGAAGGCCAAGGGGAATTTGAAGGATAAAACCAATACCCATTAAAGGAAGACAACATCGTATCATTTACAATGTCAAGCATATAATAAAAAATTCATAGGCAATTGAAAACCAGGAAAAAATGTGGAGTTCCTGTTGTGGCTCAGTGGTTAACGAATCCGACTAAGAACCATGAGGTTGCGGGTTCGATCCCTGGACTTGCTCAGTGGGTTAAGGATCCGGCATTGCTGTGAGCTGTGGTGTAGGTTGCAGATGTGGCTCGGATCCCGCGTGGCTGAGACTGTGGCGAAGGCTGGCAGCTACAGCTCCTGTTGGACCCCTAGCCTAGGAACCTCCATATGCCTCGGGTGCGGTCCTAGATAAGTGAAAAAAGACAAAAAAAAAAAAGAAAACCAGGAAAAAATGTGACCCATACTTAAGAGAAATTAGGCAAAAAAAAAAAATGACTTTGAGATGACCCAGATAGAATGTAAATTGGTACAATTACTATGTAAAACAGTATGGAGGTACCTTAAGAAATTATACATAGAACTAACTACCATATGACCCAGCAATCCCACTCCTGGTCATATACCCAGACAAAACTTTCCTTGAAAAAGAAACATGCACCTGCATGTACATTGCAGCACTATTCACAATAGCCAAGATATGGAAACAACCTAAATACCCATCGACATACGATTGGATTAAGAAGATGTGGTATATAGACACAATGGAATACTATTCATCTATAAAAAAGAACAAAATAATGCCATTTGCAGCAACATGAATAGAACTAGATACTCTAATACTAAGTGAAGTCAGAAAGAGAAAGACAAATACCATATGATTTCACTTATATCTGGAATCTAACATAGGGCACAAATGAACCTTTCTACAGAAGAAAAATCATGGACATGGAGAACAGACTTGTGGTTGCCAAGAGGGAGGGGGAGGGAGGGGAATGGAGTGGAAGGAACTGGGAATTTGGGGTTAATAGATGCAAACTATAGCCTTTGGAATGGATAAACTGTGGGATCCTGCTGTATAGCACTGGGAACTATGTCTGGTCACTTGTGATGGAGCATGATAATGTGAGAAAAAAGAATGTGTACATATATGTATGACTAGGTCACCTTGCTGTGAAGCAGAAAATTGACAGAACACTGTAAGTCAGCTAAAATGAAAAAAATACATTTATATATATATATATGAATGAGATGGCCCAGATATAGGCAACTGGCAGGGAAGAAATTTTTAAAGTAAGTCTTACAACCATGTTCAAGTATGTAAAGGTCACAGTGAACAACTAATTGGGGAATCCCAACAGAGAAATGGAAACCATTAGAAACAGATGAGAATCTAGAACTAAAAAGTACAGTATCTGAAATGAAAAATTGGCTGAGTGGCATAACAGTAGAATGGAATTAACAGGTGAAAGGGACAGTGAACTTAAAAATAGAAAGTGTCTAATCTAAAAAATAGGAAGTTATTGACAGTTAAAGAAAAGTGACATCAGACATCTATGGGACAAGACTAAGCAATTTAAATACAGGTGCAAGTGGAGTTCCAGAAAGAAATGAGAGAAAAAAATGTGACAAAAATATTTGAAGAAATACTGTACCAAATTTGTCCCCATATGCGAACACATCAATTTATAGACCCAAGATGGTCAGAAAGGCCAAGAAAAATAAATACAATACATATCACACCTATATACATCATGATCAAACAGATTAAAGCCAAAAAGGAGGAGAAAAATCTTTAAAGGTGCCAGAGAAGAAAAGTACATTAAATATAAAAAAACAAAAACATGCATTTCAACTGGCTTTTCACTAGCAATAAATGGAAGCCAGAAGACAACGGAGCAATATCTTTAAAATGCTGAAAAGAAAAAATGGTTCATACTTAATTCTGTAATCAGTGAAAATATGCTTCAGAATTGAAAAAGGAGTTCTTTTGTTTCCTGTTCCTCACCTTACCCTGGGGATAAGGACTACACTCCATGAGCAAGGGCAAAACTGAAACAAAGCAGCCCCAATAAAGTCTAAAGCCAGCTCTTGACAGGATCAAACCGAGCCATGGGTACTTGATTTGCAAGCCAAAAGAAAACTCAACCCTTCTTTGAAGAACAATTTCATTCAGGGTCTCTACAAATTTTCATCTATTATATCTAGCATCAAATCTAAAAACTGCAAAAAGCACAAACCTGGCAAGCAAATCAACAGAAAATAGAAATAGACCCACAAGTAATTTAGAGTTTAGATTTATCTAAGAACTACAAAATAACTAAAATTTTAAAAAGTTCAAAAAATAACATATAATTTTAGCAGAGAGCTGTAAGCTATAGAGCAGACATAAACAGAAATCCTAGAAATAAGGGGAGAGGGGAATCTATGACTGAAATTAGGAATTAGATGGGTCGAGGAACTATTTAGTATAAGCAGAGCAGTGGACTAGTACACCAGAATAGAGGTAAAGAAAAAGTATTCAGATTAATGCAAACAGAAAATTGAGTGTATAAAATACAGAAAATAAGATATAATATAAGAATGTCTAACCTAGTTGTAATTAGAAATATAGAAGAGGAGGAGAGAGAGAATGGGACTAAAAGAGTATTTCCAACTGAGAATTTTTCAAAATGCTGAAAAAATCAAACCAAATATTCAAGAAATCTACAACCTTGAAGCAGAAAACCTTACTTTGACAAATCACACAAATTGCTTACAAAGACTAGGAGGAAAACATTAAAGCTGCATCAAAAGACCGTCACAATAGCTTCATGGGAGAAATCATGATATATGGCTGACTTTTCAACAGAAACTACTGAAATCAGAAGACAGTAGAATGACTTCTTAAAAAGGAGGCGGGAGACTGTCAAACTGGAATTGTATAATTGTTGTAAACATCCTTCAGAAATGAAGACAAAGATGCCTTCAAAAATTAAGTAAGTAAGTATTAAGCTCATTCTTTAGACTGAAGGACAGTTATGCCAGATGGTATAAATTTTAGAACAAAGAATGAACACTGGGAAGGGTAAGTTTGTGGGGTAAAATAAAATAATATTGACTGTTGAAACAAAATTTGTAATATATTGCACAGTTTAAAACATGTAGAAGGAAAATATATGACATTGCTAGCATAAAAAGCAGGAAGGGATTCTGATCCCAGATAAGATAGAGTAAGTACACTCTGCCTTGTCTCTCCCACTGAATACTGCTATACAACTTGGAAAGAATGTGTAGAGAAGCTATTTGAGGACTCTGAAAAGTGAACGGTAACAGGTGAATTAAGGAAGACTCAAATTTTAAGTACCACTGAATGATGATGGGTTTCTTATTTTGTATCTCCTTTGCTATCATGTAGCCTGGACCCAAGGCAGCCAAAACTTTGAAGTGAGAAACTTCAGGGACAGAGAGACCTAAAGAAACTTTCTCCAGAGATACCCTCTAGTTTTGACTCAAGGAGCACAAAAGGGGACTCCTAACGTACTCAGAGAAAGCAGGGAAAATTTCCTCAGCTTCCCTCAACGCTCCATTTCTTTCATACCTCAGTGCCCTGAGAAGTCCTGTGTTGATAATGGCAGTAATGACAGTCACAGCAGTGAGGACCCCTATGTGCCTAAAACTCTAAGAGATGGGAAAATTCTTGTCTAAACAGAACTGTGGTTCCAAGAAGGAGTGACAAATTTTCATTGTTCTTTCACCTTTTTTCTTTCTCTTCTGATTTGTGGCTCCAGAAAGGTGTAGTCACATAAAATATAAGCAGAGTGAAAAAACTAAAGACATAGTTTCTGGCCAGAGAATAAAAAAGGAGAGTCCTTGAGAACCAGAAAGTATCTAGGAAGTTAATGGCAAATGAGGAACTTGGGAAAGTGATCTCATAAAGTTATTCAGGAACTCCTGTGTCTACCTCCCAAGCAATGCACATGTGCATATGACTCAAAAAAAATCATACTTTGAGAACAGAACTGAGATAGTGCTCCTCCGGGGCCCAGATTGCAAAAGTTTTGAAAACTGAAATAACATCAGAACACAGAAAGGTGGTCAGAATTTTTGGCCTGAACCTAATTAGGCTGATGGTATACTAAAACAAGAATATGGACATTCTCCATAGTATTTAGGCAAGTCTCTTAAAATCCTATTCAAAACATCCAGGATGCAATCAAAATTACTTGGTATACAAAGAACCTGTGATGTTCCAACTCATATAGAAAAAACAATCTACATACACCAATTCCTCTATGACACAGATATTGAAATGATCAAAGATTTTTAGAGCAGCTATGATGAAAATGCTCCAAGAAGTAAGGAAGAATACTTTGGAAACAAATAGACAGTAGAAAATATCAGCAAAGAAACAGAAAATGGAAAAAGAAACCACTAAGAAGCTTTAGAAGTAGAAAATATATGCAGTATCTTCCATAGTGAGACAGTGAACTATCTCACTGGGTAAGGGCAGTAGCAATATTGAGATGGAAGGGAAAAAAATGTCAGTGAATTTGAAGACAAATCAGTACAAATTATCTAGTTTAAACAACAGAAGAAAAAAATGTAAAAAGAAATAAAACCTCAGGAATCTCTGAAATAATTCTAAAAGGTCATGCATCCCAGAAGGAGATGAGAAATAACAGTCCATTGCAACAGAAAATATTTGTAGAACTCATGGCTAAAAATTTCCTAAATTTTGTCAAAGGCGTAAACATAGAGATTCAAAAAGCTCAGCAAACCCCATACAGGGTAAATCCAAAGAAATCCATCCAGGACACATAATAATAAAACTGTGGAAAACTAAGCAAAGACAAAATATTATAGACTGACAGCACAGTCTGAAAGTCTAATGATGCATTACTTATGGGTAACAAAGGAAAATGATGATTTAAATGACAGTAAATTTCTCCTGAGAATTTATATGTGGGAATTCCCATGCTTACCTCCCAAGAAAAAGAAGAGAATAAAACAGTATTTTGTAAAGCTCTGAAAGAAAACAACTCTCAGCCCAGAATTCTATATCCAATGAAAATATCCTTTTTTGAATGAAGATGAAATATACTTTCAGGAGACCTGTTTTAAAAGAAATGCTAAAGGAAGTTTTTAAAACAAAATGATCTTAACATGGAAAATTGGAAAATCTGGAATGAAAAAAAGGCAAGAGAGGGGGAGATTGGATTAAGATGGCGGAATAGAAGGACTGGAGCTCAACTTCTCTCATAAAAACAACAAAATTACAACCAAATTCCAAGTAACCTTCAACCAAAAGGCAAGAGAAATAGTAAATAGCCAGGTGGATATTATGAACTTCTGCTTCTCTCCATTTCTTTAAGATATGTTTGATGGTTGAAGGCAAAAATAATAAATATTATCTGATAGGGGTTTTAGTATACAGAGATAATACTTTGTATAAAAACTACAGTATCAAGGAGGGAAGGTAAAGGGACTTATGTGGTGGTAACTTTCTACATTCCACTGAAAGTTTTAAAATGTTGATTCTAAGTATACTGCAAAACATCATGTGTAACATTATCTTGGTGGCAACCACTACAAAAATATGAAGAGATACAGCAAAAAGTAATAAATTAAAAATCTAACTAATCCAAAAGCAGGCAGGAAAGCGTACCCAGAGGAATGAAAAAGAGAGAGAATATATAGGAAACAAATAAGTAAATATTAGACATAAAACATCAGTAATTATATAAAATATGTGGTCTCAACACAAATTCAAAAACAAATGTCTGAGTGAATAAAAATATAGTGCAAGTAAAAAGGAGAAGGATAGAAAAAGATAAATCATGTAAACAGTAATGAAAAGAAAGCTGAAATAAATATATTAATATCAAAGTAGGTATCTAAGCAAAAATATTTACCTGGAATGAGGGATATGACATAATGACAGAAGGGCCAATTCACCAAGAGGAAATACAGTCCTAAATGTGCATGTAGCAAACAATAGATTTTCCAAATGTATGAAGTAAAATTTGACAGAACTGAAAAAACAGAAATATACAATTATACAAACCACTCTCAGGAGTTCATAGAACAAATAAACAGAAAATCAACTAGACCTAGAAAGAAAGAAAGAGAAAAAGAGAGAGAGAGGGAGAGAGAGAGAGGGAGAGACAGAGAGAGGGGAAGAGAGGGAGGGAGAGGGAGAGAAAGAAAGAAAAGAAAAGAAAAGAAAAAAGAGAAAGGAAATCAGGTACAGAACTCAACAACACTGCCACCAACTGTATTTAGTCAACATTTATAGAATGTTTCTCTACAACAACAGAATATACATTTTTTCCCCAAATGAACATGGAACATTCACTATGACCATATTCTTTGTAATAAAACAAACTTTGAAATTTAAAAAAATGGAGATGATACAAAGTGTGTTCCTTACTCATAATGAAATTAAATGGAAAATCAGTAAGAAAAATCAAGAAAATCTCCAGATGCTTGGAAATTAGACAACATGCCTCAAAATAATCTCTGGGTCAAAAAAGAAGTCTCAAGGGAAATACAGTTACCCTTGAACAACACAGGAGTGAGGGGTGCCAGTCCCTACGCAGTCAAAAATCCATGTGTATCTTTGCAGTTGGCCCTCTGTATCCACAGTTACACATCCATGAAGTTAACAAGTTGCAGATTTTGTCATACTGTAGTACATATTTATTGAGAAAAATTTCCATATTAGTGGACCCATGTAGGTCAAACCTGTGTTGTTTAAGGGTTGACTGTACTTTGAACTAAATAAAAATGCATTATTAAGAAACCGTATTTAATATGTATTCTGACAAAAATACATATTGTAATCTACATTAACCACTAAAGAAATAATATAAATTTCCAGTTATCACTACAAACTACTCTCTAGTTACTGCTTTTTAAAACTGAGATATAAATGATATATAGTTTAGGTATATAATATAATGATTTAATATATGTCTATATTGTGAAATGATTACCACAGTAAGTTTAGTTAAAATTCATCACCACATATATTTAACAGCTTTTTCTTTCTTGTGTTGAAGACTTTTAAGATTTACTGTAGAATCAACTTTCAAGTATGTAATACAGTATGGTTAAAGTCATCATGCTATATAATATATCCATCCTTAGGACTTATTTATATTATAAGTGAAAGTTTGTGCATTCCAAAACACCTTCACCCATTTCAGCCACTCCCCACTACTGGAAACCACCAATCTCATAGATCTCTGTATCTATGAGTTTTTTTTTTTTTTTTTTTTTTAAAGATTCTACATAGAGGAGTTCCTCTTGTGGCTCAGTGGGTTAAGAACCTAACACAGTGTTCATGAGCATGTGGATTCGATACCTGGCCTTCACTGAGCTAAGATTCTGGCGTTGCCACAAGCTGGAGCATAAGTTGGAGATGTGGCTCAGATCCTATGTTGCTGTGTCTGTGGCGTAGGCCTGCAACTGCAGCTCCAGTTCAACTCCTAGCCCAGGAACTTCCATATTGCACAGGTTGGGCCATAAAAGGAAAAAGAAAATAAAATTTAAAAAGATTCTACTGTAGAAGTGATTGTACAGTATCACTTAGCATAATGTCCTCAAGGTCTATACGTGTTGTTTGAAAAGGTAGGATTTCCTTTTTTTATGGGTGAGGAGTATTTCATCGTACATATATGAATATACAGGTGACTTCTTTTTTTAACCTATTCATCTGTCTATGGACACTTAGGTTGTTTCTGTGTCTTGGCTATTGTGAATAATGCTTTAATAAACACAGGGATGCAGCTATCTTTTTGAGTTAGTGATTTCATTTCCTTCAGATAAATTCCCAAAAAGTAGAATTTCTGGATCATATAGTAGTTCTATTCTTAATTTTTGAGAAAACCACATTTTGTTTTGCATAGTGGCTGTATAAATTTACATTTCCAATAACAGTGTCTAAGAGTTCCCTTTTCTCCATATCCTCACCAATGCTTGTTACTCCTTGTTTTTTTGATAATGGCTATTCTAATAGTTGTGAGGGGACATTGTAGTTTTGATTTGCATTTCTCTGATTAGTGATGTTGAATACCTTTCGCTGAACCTGTTAGCCCTTTGAGAAAATGATTATTCGGTTACTTCTCCCATTTATTAATTAATTTGTTTTTTTCTATTGAGTTGTATTAGTTATTAATATATTATGGATATTAACCCCTTGCCAGATAAATTACTTGCACATATTTTCTCTTATTCTGTTACCTTTTCACTTTGTTGATCATTTCCTTTGCTATAAATAATCTTTTTGTATTTATGTAGTCCCACTTGTTTACTTTGGCTTTTGCTGCCTTTGCTTTTGGTGTCAAATCAAAAAAAATCATTGCCATGACTGATGTCCAGGGGCTCACCACCTATGCTTTCTTCTAGGGGTTTTATGGTTTCAGGTCATACATTCATGTCTCTAATCCATTTTGAGGTGGTTTTTGTGAATGGTGAAAGATAGTGGATTAGTTTCATTCTTTTGCATGTGGCTGTCCAGTTTCCCCAACACCACTATTGCAGAAACGATCCTTTCCCTATTGCATATTCTTGGATTATCTGTGGTAAATGAATTGACCATATATACATGGTCTTATTTCTGGGCTTTCAATTCTGTTCCATTGATCTATGTGTCTGTTTTTATGCAAAAACCATACTGTTTTGATTACTATAGCTTGGTAATATATTTTGAAATCAGGAAATATGAGCCTCCAGCTTTGTTTTTCTTTCTCAAGATTGCTTTGGTTATGCAGAGCTTTTGTGGTTCCAAACAAATTTTAGAATTGTGTATTCTCTTTCTAGGAAAAGTGCCATTGGAATTATGGTAGGGAATACATTTAATCTATTGATTGCTTTGGGTAGTATAGATATTTTAACTATTAATTCTTCCAGTTAATTAGCATGGAATATCTTTCCATTTATTTGGGTATTCTTCAAATTCTTTCATCAGTGCCTTATAATTTTCAGGGTACATATCTTTCACCTCCTTGGTTAAATTTATTCCCAGATATTTTATTCTTTTTGATATAGTTGTAAATGTGGCTATTTTCTTTATTTCTTTTTTTGATAGTTCATTATTAGTATATAAAAATGCAACTGACTTGTGTATATTGATTTTATATCCTTCAAGTTTACCGAATTCATTTATTCTAACAGGTTTTTTTGGTGCAATCTTTAGGATTTTTCTATATATGATATCATGCCATCTGCACAGAGATGCAAATATCATCCTCCTTTCCAATTTGGATACCTTTTTTTCTTGACTGTTACTCAGGTTAGGACTTCTAGCGTTGAATAAAAGTGGCAAGAGTGTGTGGGGATATTTGTATTGTTTTGATCTTAGAAGAAATGTTTACCTTTTTTGTTTTTTAACTGTTGATTACAGTGTTAGCTGTGGGCTTATCATATATGGCCTTTATTATGTTGAGATACATTCCCTCTATACTCACTTTTTTGAGAGTTTTTATCAGGGATGGCTGTTGAATTTTGTCAAATGCTTTTTCTGCATCTATTGAGATGATCATATGAATTTATCCTTCATTTTGTTAATGTGGTATGTTACACATTGATTGAGTTGCAGGCATTGAACCATCATTCCATGCCTGGGTAAATCCTACTTGATCATGGTATAATATACTTAATCATATATTGTTGAATTTGGTTAGCTAATGTTTTGTTAAGGATTTTTGCATCTATGTTTATCAAGGATATTGGCCTATAATTTCTTGTAGTGTTCTTGTGTAGTTTTGATAATAGAGTAATGCTGGCCTTGTAAAATTTTTGGAAATTTTGAGAGGGATTGTTATTAATTCTTCTTTAAATGTTTGGTGGAATTCACCAGTGAAGCCATCTGGTCCTGACTTTTGTTTGGAGATGCTTTTTTAATTACTAATTCAATATCTTTCCTAGTAATAGATCTGCTCAGATTTTCTATTTCTTCGTGATTTAGTCTTGGTAAGTTATATGTTTATAGGAATTTATCCATTTTTTTTTGTCTTTTGTCGTTTTTAGGGCCACACCCGCAGCATGTGGAGGTTCCCAGGCTAGGGGTCTAATCGGAGCTGTAGCTGCCAGCCTACAACAGAGCCACAGCAACACCAGATCCGAGCTGCGTCTGCAACCTACACCACAGCTCACAGCAATGCCGGATCGTTAACCCACTGAGCGATGCCAGGAATCGAACCCTCAACCTCATGGTTCCTAGTCAGATTGGTTAACCACTGTGCCATGACAGGAACTCCTCCATTTTTTTCTAAGTTGTCCAAATTGTTGATATATAGTTAGTTGTTCATAAGGTCTCTTATGATCTTTGGTGTTTCTGCAGTATGTTATAATGTCTCCTCTTTTATTTCTGATTTTATTTGAGTCCTTTCTCTATTATTCTTGGCAAGGCCAGCTAAAGGTTTGTCAGTTTTGTTTAAAATTGACAGTTAAAGAACCAGCTTTAATTTCATTGATCTTTTCTATTGTCTTTTTAGTTTCTGATTCATTTATTTCCACTTTGATTTTTATTGTTTCTTCCCTTCCACTAACTTTGGGTTTTATTTATTCTTCTTTTTATAGTTCCTTGAGGTGTATAAAGTTATGTTGTTTATTTGAGATACTTCTTGTATCTTGCTTTTTATAGGGTTTTTAAAACAATTTTTTGAGTATAGTTGATATACAGTAAACTACATATACTTAAAATGTACACTTTACATTTTTACATTTAGTTTTGACATGTATACCCCCATGAAATCATTACAGGGATATTTATTTCTTAATGTAGGAATTTATCACCTTCATCTTCTCTCAGAACTTCTTTTGCTGCATCCCATAAGTTTTGATATATTGTATTTCCATTTTCATTTTGTCTCAAGATATTTATTTTACTTATAATTTCTTCTTTGGCCCATCAATTGTTCAATAGAATGATGTTTCCTATCTACATATTTATGTATTTTCAAGTTTTATCATTGTAATTAATCTCTCCTTTTATGCCATTGTGGTTGGAAAGATGCTTGATATTATCTCAGATTTCTTATATTTATTAGGACTTGTGTCTTAACATATGATCTATTCTAGAGAATGTTCCATGCGTGCTGAAGAAGAATGGTTATTTTGCTGCTTTTGAATGGAATGTTATATAAATGTCTATTAAGTTCATCTGGTCTAATGTGACATTTAAGTCCAAAGATTCATCATCGGAGTTCCCTTCGTGGCTCAGTGGTTAGCGAATCTGACTAGGAACCATGAGGTTGCGGGTTCGATCCCTGGCCTTGCTCAGTGGGTTAAGGATTCGGCGTTGCTGTGAGCTGTGGTGTGGGTTGCAGACGCAGCTCAGATCCCGCGTTGCTGTGGCTGTGGCGAAGGCTGGCAGCTACAGCTCCTGTTATACCCCTAGCCTGGGAACCTCCATATGCCACGGATGCAGCTCTACATAAAAATAGGCAAAACAAACAAACAAACAAAAAAACCCAAAAAAACAAAAGCAAAGTTTCATCATCAACTTTATGTCTGATCTATCTACTGATGAAAGTGTAGAATTGAAATCTCCTATTATTCTATTGCTATTTCTCCCTTTATGTAAATATTTACTCTACACATGTAGGTCTCATATTGTGGGCAAATAAACATTTATAGATGTTACATCCCACTACACTTGATCTTAGCCAAAAGGCCGAGAAGCGATATATAGATGTTACATCCCATTGGATTGGCCCTTTTATCATTATGTACTGACCTTCCTTGTCTCTATTAAAATTTTGTCCTTTTTTTGGGGGGGGGCATTGTGGCATACGGAAGTTCCCAGGCTAGAGGTTGAATTGGAGTGGCAGCTTCTGGCTTATGCCACAGGCACAGCAGTGTGGGATCTGAGCCACATCTGAGACCTACATCACAGCGATGTCAGATACTTAACCCACTGAGAGTGGCTAGGGATTGAACCTACATTCTCATGTGTACTAGTCAGGTTGGTAACCCACTGAGACACAAAGGGAACTCCTACAGTTTTGTCTTAAGGTCTGTTTTGTCTGATGTAACTCTCTATAGCTACTGCAGCTTTTTTTGTTTGTTTTGGTTTGCATTTGCACGGAATATCTTTTTTTCGATTCCTTCATTTTTAGTCTTCATGTGTTCTTAAGCTTAAAGTGAGTTTTTTCTAGGCAGTGAGCTTTTTTTTTTTTTTTAATCCATTCAGCCACTCTTGCTTTTGATTGAAAAATTTAGCCCACTTACATTAAAAGTGATTATTGATAGGTATTTATTCCCATTTTGTTAATTGGTTTCTGGCTCTTAAAATTTCTTTGTTTTCTTCCCTTGATCTCTTCCTTTGTGACAATGACTTTCTTTTTTTCTTTTTTTCTTTTTTTTTGGCTTTTTGCCTCTTCTAGGGCCGCACTCACGGCATATGGAGGTTCCCAGGCTAGGGGTCTAACAGGAGCTGTAGCTGCCGGCCTATACCACAGCCACAGCAATACGGGATCCGAGCAGCATCTGCAACCTACACCACAGCTCATGGCAACGCCAGATCCTTAACCCACTTAGCGATGCCAGGGATCGAACCTGCAACCTCATGGTTCCTAGTCAGATTCATTAACCACTGAGCTACAATGGGAACTCCGACAATGATTTTCTAAAGTTATGTGCTTAGATTCCTTTCTCTTTCTCTTTTGTGTATCTGCTATAGGTTTTTGCTTTGTGGTGACCATGAGGCTTACATACATGTCTTATATTCTAACAGTCTATTTTAAGTTGAGAACAACTTAGATACAAATTCATTCTAAAGCTCTTTTTACTCTCCCCTCCTCCTGTTTTATGTTTCTGATATCACTATTTATGCCTTTTAATTTGTGCATCCATTATACATAAATGTAGTAAGTTATTTTTTACTACTTAGCTTTTAAATTATGATTAGCTTTTAAACCTAATCATACTAGGTTTATGGATAATTAACCCATCACTATTACATTATTCTAAATTTAACTGTATATTAAACTTTGCCAGTGACATTTGTACCTTCATGTTTTCCTATTACTAATTAGCACCCTTTCATTTTAGCTTCAAGAAGGCCCTTTAACATTTCTTCTAAGGCTAGTCTAGTGGTACAGAACTCCTTCAGATTTGTTTGGAAAACTTTCTCTCTCCTCCAATTGTGCAGGACAACTTTACTAGGGAGATAATCTTGGTTGGCAATGTTTTTCTTTTAGCATTTCGAATGTATTGTACTCCCTTCTGGCCTGCAAAGCTTCTGCTGAAAAATATGCCAATAGTCTTAGGAGGGCTCCCTTGTATGTAAAACATTGTTTTTCTCTTTCTTACTGCTATTTATTATATATTTATTATTAGTTTTTTATGATATATTTTATCCAAGTCTAGTTGATTTATTATATTTTAGGTGTAAAACATAATGATTCAAAAGTTTTATAGGTTAGCTACACCATTTATAGTTATTATAAAATATTGGCTATGTTCCCTGTGCTATACAATATATCCTTGTAGCTTATTTATTTTATACATAGCAGTTTGTACCTTTTAATCCCCTCCTCTTCCCCCTCACCACTAGCAGGTTTGTGCTCTATATCTGTGATCCTGTTTCTTTTTTATTGTATTCACTAGTTTGTTTTATTTTTAGATTCCATATATGTGATAATATAATTTGTATTTTTCCATCTGACTTACTTCACTAAGCACAATATCTTCCAGGTCCACTCATATTGTTGCAAAATGGAAAAACTTGATTCATTTTTATGGCTGAATAGTATCCCATCTCATACACACACACACACACACACACACACACACACACACACACACACACACACCGTATCTTCTTTGCATATTCATCTCTCAATGGACAAATAGGTTGCTTGCATATCTTGGCTATTATAAATAATGTTGCTATGAACATTAGGGTACATGCAACTTTTCAAATTTGTGTTTTTTTTTCAGATGTATATCAGGAGTGGAATTGCTGTATAATATGGTAGTTATATTTTCAGTTTTTTGAGCAACATCCATACTGTTTTCTACAATGGCTGCATTGATTTATATTTCCACCAACAATGAATTAGCATTTCATTTTCTCCACATACTCACCAACATTTATTATTTGTTGTCTTTTTGATGATAACCATTCTGAAGGTGAGAGGTGGTTTTTAATTTATATTTCCATAGTGTAGTGGTATGGAGCATCTTTTCATGTGCCTATTGGACATATGTATATCTTCTTTAGAAAAATATCTATTTATGTATCCTGCACAGTTAAATTTTTTTATTGAGTTGTATGAGCTTTTCATGTATTTTGAATATTAACTCCTTATCAGTCATATAATTTGCAAGTATTTTCTCACATTCAGCAGTTTATCTTTTTGTTTTGTTGATGATTTCCTTTGCTGTGAAAAGTTTTACATTTAATTAGGTCCCATTTCTTTATTTTTGCTTTTGGTTCCTTTGCCTTAGGAGACAGATGCAGGAAAAATATGCCCCCCCACTTTTACTGCCTATAATGTGAATGTTAGTATTCTTTTTTTTTCTTTTTCCTTTGGGAAGGGATGTTAACATTCTTGATATTGTTTCAGAAGTCTTTTAAGCTGTCCTCATTTCTTTTTTCTTTTTTTCCTGTTCAATTTCAGTGATTTTTTCGCTACTCTGTCTTCCAGCTTGCTTTTCTGTTTCTCTGTATCATTTAGTATACTGTTGATATCTTCTGGCATATTTTTTAAATTTCAGTTATGGTATTCATCTATGTTTTCTCTTTGTATTTTCTAATTGTTAAAAACCTTCTAACTCTCGCTCTGTTCATCCGGTCTTCTCCTGAGTTCTTTGATCATCTTTACTATCATTACCTTTAACTCTGTCTTGAGTAGATTACCCATCTCTACTTCACTTAGTTCTGGGGTTTTCTATTGTTCCTTCGTTTGCAGTATGTTCATCTATTGCCTCATTTTGCTTAATGTGCTGTTTTTTTTTTTTTTTAATTATTTCTGTGTAGGTCAGTTATGTTTTCTACCTTGAAGAACTGGCCTTTTGAAGGAGGTGTCCTAAGAGTCTCTGCAGCACAATTCTTTCTTATCACTAGAGCTATATGCTCTAGAGGTGGCCCCTATGTGGCTCCTTCTGTTGTTGTGAGCAGTCTACTGTGGGCAGTGTGGTAGGCATACCCAGCCCCCAGTCTGGTTGGTTGTCAGGCCATACCTTATGTGGAGGCTGCTGGCCACTGGTTTGCAGGGCCAAGTCTACATCTGGCTGAAGAATCCTTGGTGCCTGCCCACTGGTGGGTGAAGCTAGGTCTTAGATCTGGTGCCATGCCACTGGCAGGCAGAGCTTTGTCCTGGGGTCTAGCTAAAGAGTCCTGCACTCACTGGTGGATAGGGCCATGTCCAGGGGCAGCTCTGGGCTCAGGTTGTCTTAAGGCAGCTTGTCTGCTGGTGGGTGGGGCTGTTTCCCCATCCAGTTAGTTGCTTGTCCTGAGGTATCCCAACACTGGTCCCTACAGGATGGTGGTCTAAAACAGGGCTGGGTCCTGAGGCTAATAAGCTAGAGGGAGGTTTCCTAAATGGCACTTGCCAGCACCAGTGTCCATGCAGTAGAACAAACTCCCCAAAATGGCTGTGGCCAATGTCTGTATCCCCAGGATGAGCTCCAGGTGCCTCCTGATTCTTCAGGAGACTTTCTAAGATCAGAAGGTAGGTACAGCCCAGCCTTTCAGATTAGTGCTTCTGCCCTGTATTCCAGACCATGTGAGATTTTGTGTGCACTGTTTTAAGAGTGGAGTTTGTATTTCCCACAGCCCTCTGGGTCTCTTGAAAGTAAGCCTAGCTGGCTTTCAAGGCCAAACGTTCTGGGATATTGTCTTCCCATCATGGAATCTCCAAGCTGAGAATCGCAATGTGGGGCTCAGACCCCTCCCTCCTTGGGGAGAACCTCTGCAATTGTAATTATTCTATTGATTGTATTAGCCACCTGGGGGTATGCGTCTTAACTATACCATGACTCTGTACCTGCTACTCATCTCATCGTAGTTCCCTCTTTATAATCTTTAGTTGTAGAAGATCTTTTCTGGAAGCTCCAGGCTTTTTTGTCCATAGCAGTTTTGTAAATAATTGTAATTTTGGTGTGCCCATGAAAGGAGATGAACTCAGGGTCTTTCAAGACTGTTGCCTTGGCAGTGTCCCTTTCTTGTTTCTTTTTAGATTCTTACCTTGTCTTTAACTTTAGACAGTTGAGTTGTATCTTGGTATGGGTATTTTTGGATTCCTCTCTTTTGGAACATTCTAGGCTTCCTCAATCTGGATGTCTGTTTTCTTATCCAGGTTAGGCAAGTTTTCAGTAAGTATTTCTTCAAAAAAGTGTTCTGCCTCCTCTCTGTTTCTCCTTCTTAGATTCCTGTAATGTAAATATTGGGCCTCGATGTTGTCCCACAAGTACCTTAAGATATCAGTATTATTTTTATTCTCTTTTTTTCTTTGTGCTCATCTTAATGGATGAATTAAAAGCCTACACCTCAGGCTGAAGTGTTTTTTTGTTTTTTAAGGGCCACACCCATGGCATATGGAAATTCCCAGGCTAGGGGTCGAGTCAGAGCTGTAGCTGCCAGCCTACACCACAGCCAAAACAACTTAAGATCCGAGCATCTTCTGTGACCTATACCACAGCTCATGGCAACTGCTGGATCCTTAACCCACTGAGCGAGGCTAGGGATTGAACCCATGTCCTCATGGATACTAGTTGGGTTCATTACCACTGAGCCATGACGGGAACTCCCAGGCTGAAGGTTTTAAGATAAGCAAATAAGTCTCTTTTAGGAAAAGAATTGGCATTTCTGTTGCCTCTGCTCTGTTCTTTGAGGGGTAGCCACAGTGAATTTTCATGAGACCCTTAAGAAATGTGTCTTAGTTCACCATAGTCTTAGAAATATCATGGATGCAAGCCTTGTTGGCTTTCAAATCTAGATGTCTTGGGGGTCCATCTTGAGAGTAACAAGGTAATACTTTAGAGTATGTGACACAGGGGATATTGTTGTGGCCATCACTGGAAAATATACTCTTCCAGTCTTCCCTTGGCCACAACAATTCACATTCCTTCTGCATGCACAAAATCTTCACTCTCTCCTACACTTGTCTTATTCCATTATGGTATTGACTTGAAGTCTAGGACCTTGTTATCTAAATCAGTTCCAGCACAAATAAGTCTACTCAGGTGATGATTCTAAAATGGATATTAAAATGCAAAAGGCTTTGAAAAGGCATAACAATTTTTAAAAAGAACCAAGTTGAAAGATTTACACTATGGGCTATCAAGCTTAGTTAATATAAAGCTATAACAACTAGAGTAAAGTAATATAGTATAAGAATAGTCAAATAAACAAATTAAATATAATAGTCCCAAAACAGGTCTGACCTATACAGACAACTTAATTTTCAGCAAAGGTACAAAGACATTTAATGGGGAAGAAAAATTCTTTCAATATTTGGCAATAGGCCAAATGGATATTTGAATGAACAAAATTAATCTTTAGCCCTAACTCCTATAGTACAAAAAACTGTATTGAGATGGATCATAAATCTCAATCTGAAAGCTAAAAATAATCAAGGTTTAAGAATAAAACACAGCACAATACCCCAGTGACCTCCGTTTAAGCAAAGATTTCTTAAACAGGACATAAGCAGTGTGAGGGAGGAAAGAGAAACATATTGGACTTAATTAAAATTAAGTTCTATTCTTTAAAATACACCACTGAGAAAGTGAAGATCAAACCCCAGACTGAGAGGAGATACTTGCAATACATATATTTAATAAAGGAATTATCTCCTGGATAGTTAAATTATTCCTACCAGTCAAAAAGAAGGTAGACAATCCTGTTATAAAATGGGCAAAAAACCTGAATAGTTATTTCACAAAAAGATATTCAGATGTCTGACAAGTGTATGAACAAGGCCAAGTAAAACAAAATGAGAATAAAGTTTTCTGTACTATAATTTTAAGGGAAAAGCGGAGCTCTGGTTCTTCCTAGACTTTCCATCTGTTGTTATGTTAAAAATTTAAAGATAATCACTAAAAATAATAGAAAAGAATATGTAATTTACAATATAGTTGAAAAAATAGGGAGATAAAAGGACTTAATAAATCAGTGGAAAGCAGGAAAGGACAAAAGCTTAATATAAGCAGAACAGATGATGGAAATAAACACAAATACACCAGTAATCACAATAAATGGAATTTAGCTAAACTTCATCTCTTCTTAAGGCAGGGATTACCATATTTATTTCCTTTGAGGACACAGAAAGAATAACAGTATAAGAATAGTAAAGGGCTTATCACAGAAATAATATTTTTTAAAAAGTATACTTCTATTAGTATCAGACAAATTAGAGTGTAAGGCAGAAATGTAAGTTAGAAATAAAAAGGTTTATTGCATAATGATAAAAGATATAGTCCACCTGTAAGACAATATTTCTGAAGTTAAATTCACCTAACATTACATTCTCAAATCTTTATAGAAAAAATTAACAGACACAATAGGTTAGACTGAAAACCTTAGTGAGAGATTTAAACCGTCTCTCATTAATTAACTATGTCAGTTTGCTTTTGCTATGTAACACACAGCTTAAAACAATAACCAAAATTTCAACACTTAAAATAATAGCCATGTATTAGCTATTTTGTGGATCATACTTTTAAACAGTTAAGACGGGCATTTTATCTGCTGGTCTCACTTGGGGTCACACACGTTTTATGGCCTCACTAGCATGTCTGAGTTTGCTAGATTGAAGGATAACAGGACGATGGTTATCTCATTATATTAAATTCTCCTGAGCTTGTTCATGTGATGGAAGATCAGAAAAGCAGTGGGAGTGCAAACCCTATTACACAAGCACTATTAAAGCCTTTGCTTGCATCCCTTTTGCTAATGTCCCACTGGCCAAAAAAGTCACATGGCCAAGCTGGATACAGGGTTAGGAAAGTGATTCCACATTCTATCCCATTGTGATGGCATGGATGCAGGGAAGAAAAGATTTTGTGGCCATACACTGATAGAACAAGAAAAAATTAGTACATTTGTACTAATTAGTACATTTGTAAGATTTAAACAACACAGAAGTTTTATATAATTGGTACATAGATACCTTGTACTCCACAATTAGAAAACAAATGAAAAATAACAGAAATTAATGAAATAGGAAACACATTCATTAGAAAGATTCAATAGAAACAAATGCTTGTTCTATGAAAAGATAATAAAATAGACAAGTCTTTTTCAAAATATATCTGGAGAAAAATCCAAAAGCGTACACTATTTAGAAAAAAGGAACTACAGATTTAGCAAGATTTAAAAAATAGAGAACTACAACTCATTTTTATGAGGCAACTCTAATCTTGATAAAAAAAAAACTAGACGAAAGGAAATAATATTACTTTGAATTTAGATATAAATATTAGAAATAAAATATCATGCCATGTGTGTATATAAATAATGACCAATACAAGAACGTCAATATTTTAAGTAACAGTCAATATTATTTATCATAAAACTCAAGAAAAGGCAAAAAATGATTATCCTGAAATAAACAGAAAAAAATTGATAAAATTCCATAGTTGACATGAATTATATTGAAAAAACTTTTTATACAAGGGCACTAGGAGAAAATTTTCTTAATTAAAAGGAATTTACCAGACCTACATCAAATATACCATATTTAATAATTAAAATTAGAAGTAGTCCCCAAAGTAGTAAGTACATCATCATCACAGCATTATTAACCATGGGATTAAGGTCCTAAAATGTTCTGATAAGATAAAAAATAAGTGTAAGAAATAGAAAAAGAAGAAGTAAAGTTTATTTGAAGATCTACATGGAAAACCTAAAACTATCAATGAACAAAACTATTAGGATCAATAAGACAGTTCAGTCCGGATTCAAGATCAAATAAAAAAGTGACTTACATTTCTCATCCAGCAATAAACAAATTAAAATGTAATAGTAAATTACCATTGTGCTACTAGATACTGAGACATAGTATAACATTTTAGTCATTAAAACAGTGTGGTATTGGCAGCAAATAAATGCATGGAATAAAACATAAAACTCAGGCCCATAAATCATTAGAAATTAGGTATGGAAATAGGCACCATTTCAAATCGAAAATACAGATTATTATTTAATAATGATGCTGTGAAAACTGGCTCACTCTATTAGATTTCTATTTCACACTATGTACAAAAATAATTTTATGTTAAAGTCCAAAACATGAAAAGTAGAACTTCAAAAAGAAGAAAATGTAGGTAGACTTTTAAAATGTTTGGACAATGAAGAACATCATAAACAGAAGATAAGCAGTCAATAAAAGGAAGTCCAGCACATGATACAGGTAAAGGATTAATATTGCAAGTATTAAAGTACTAAAAGCCAACAAGAAATAGGCAGTCCAATAGAAAGACAGACAAATTATAGTAGAAAGCAATTAATAGGGAGAAAAAAAAACAGCCTATAAACCTAAAGAGATGCTCAATTTCACTAGTAATCAGAGAAGGACAAAATAAAGACAATTTTATTGACTCCATCTGATAGGAGAAAATGTAAGTCAGTTGATATTAAGCGTTGGTATGGCTGTGGGGTAATGGACATTTTCATGCACTGCTGGTAAGTCTGTAAATTAATATAGGCTCCTTGAAGAGCAGTACAGAGGTGATGTAGTCAAGCTCTTACCTGGAAATAGAACATTTTGGGACCATAGTCTGTCTTTCCATTTTGTTTATGGTTTCTTTTGCTGTACAAAAGCTTTTAAGTTGACTAGGTCCCATTTGTTTATTTTTGCTTTTATTTCTGTTGCCTCAGGAGATTGACCTAAGAAAACATTTGTACAATTTATATTAGACAATGTTTTGCCTATTTCCTCTTCTAGGAATTTTGTGGTGCTATGTCTTATATTTAAGTCTTAATGCCATTTTGAGTTTTTTGTTTATGCTGCAAGGGTGTATTATAACTTCATTGATTTACATTCGACTCTCCAACTTTACCAACACCACTTGCTAAAGAGACTTTTTTCCATTTTATGTTCTTGCCTCCTCTCCTCTGTCAAAAATTAATTGTATGTAGGTGTATGGATTTATTTCTGGGCTCTCTGTTCTGTTCCTTTGATCTATATGTCTGTTTTTGTGCCAATACCACCATACTGTTTTGATTACTGTAGCTCTGTAGTATTGTCTCAAGTCTGGGAGGGTTATGCCTCTTGCTTTGTTCTTTTTCCTCAGGATTCCTTTGGCAATTCTGGATCATTTATGGTTCCATATTACATCATCACTTTTTAACATGGATGCATCTGAAAACAGTGCTGATGGAAAAAGAAAATTGTAGAATCAGGCAACATAGGCATAACCCTGTATTAGCTGCAAATGTCTTTGGCTTCATTAACATAAAACTCAACCACAGTGGTTTAATGGTTTAATCAAAGATTGGTTTATTTTTCTCATGATGCAGCATTTGACCATCCAGAGCTGATGCAGCTACTCCAGGATATGCGCAAGGAGGGTTATTGTACTGTTCTGAATGTAGGGGTCCATCTTATAGCTTTCAGGTGTTTGGTTACAGCCCCATATCTGTACTTAAAATGTAATCATTTCCTGTTATTTATCAATTCAGTTAACCCAGATTTTCCCATGTCCTTAGTATTCGTTTTCAAGTACACATAAAGTAGGTAAATATTTTTCCCAGATGAATTTAATAAATAAAAAGCTGAGAAAATGTATACCTTTCAGGTGGATAAACTGGGGCCCCCTAGTGGTGTGTAAAACATTTCAGGGTGAAGAGGTCCTCTCTGTCGCTTGAGGAGATGAAAGTGTCTTTGGGAGTCAGTATCAAGCTGACACTCTGACCAGTACTGAATTACACACTTCCTCACACCACCACCAGTATTCATCTATGGAATGATAAAAATGCAAACCCCAACTCTCTCCGTGATCACAAGAGGGCTTAATAAGCTTGGCTTTGTGGACAAATGGTTTCTGCTTTTGAGTATGGTACTACCACTTAAAAAGGGAGAGGGGAAATAGAGGAAGTACTCTAAGAAAACTTATCATCTGCTTGACCTATTAACTGTCGTCCTGTGTATTGTGAACACATCGTGTTAGTTCAGACAATTTAAGTACTTTTAATTATATGCCACTACATGATAGAGAATATTTCTCTCAAATAAAAATACGATCCTGGCAATTACAAAAATCTGATTTTTGTCGCAAGTCATTGTAACAAATGCTTTATGATGCATAGTAACAGTAGAAATTATACTGGCTACCATTTACCTGATATATGCTATATATCATGCATTGTAGAAAACTATGTATTTATTTATTTAATTTATTTATTTTGTCTTTTTGCCTTTTCTTAGGGCAGCACTCGCAGCATATCGAGGTTCCCAGGCTAGGGGTCTAATCGGAGCTGTAGCCACCAGCCTACACCACAGCCACAGCAACGAGGGATCCGAGCCACATCTGCAACCTACACCACAGCTCACGGCAATGCCGGATCCTTAACCCACTGAGCAAGGCCAGGGATCGAACCTACAATCTCATGGTTCCTAGTTGGATTTGATAACCACGGAGCCACGATGGGAACTCTTAGAAAACACTTTAAATGTGTTAGTTCATTTAATCTTTATAACAACCTTATACTTTAAATAGGTTTATTAAAATGTAGGTTTTTAAAAATTAGCTAAATGACTGGCATATAGTAAATGCCCCCTTAAGGACAATTATTTTTAGTGTGATTATTACTGTTATTCTCATGTTATAGATGAAGAGGCAGAGACTTGGAGAGCTTTGGTAGTATTTTAAAAGCTGCATAGCTAGTAAGAAGCAGAGCTGAAACTGGAACTCAGGTCTATTTGACCATAAGTCTGCATTAATTATAAAACTCCACAACCACTTTTATGTTACTCCATTGAGCACTCTAACAACAGCCCTACTTTGGGATGCTCATTTTTCAGATTAGGAAACTTAAGTTCCTGAAACAATAATTTTTAATAATGATCATATATTTCATGACTTATGCAAGGTTCTACTGGCCCGTGACAGAAATGGGTCCCCTAGAAAGTGAACACTGAGGTGGAAAATAGCACATGGGCCATTTATTAGGGATGACTCTGGAGAGCAACACCTGTGCAAGGGAAGGGATCAAAGTGGGGTTGGGCGGAGGTAGAAGATGGGATATGAAACAGTCTCAGTAAAGGCTTTGGCCAACCCCAACAGGGGTCAGGAAGTGGGATGGTCCTACAGAGGTATCCTGATTTTGGATGAGGGCTCTTGAAATTGGGGCCTTTAAACCCCTTGATTAGTCATTCCTGGTAGTAAGATATGCTTTTGAGAAGGCAGCTTTCTTTAGTCAGGAAAACTTCTAAAGTGGCCTTTCTGCTAGCGGCACTTCCAGCAGCTGTGGGGATAAATGCTTTATTCCTAAAGGGATATCTGGGAGCCACATCACAGCATATACTTCAGGAAAGAAAACTTTACTAAGAAAAAATTTTCTTTCACTCTATACCTATTTTATGTAGAAACTGATTTAAGAACTTTGCATAATAACTCTGATCTTTCATTTACACATTTTAAGGTCAACTTTCACTTGCCACAGCTAACCATAAGTGTTAATGTGTTGTTGCCACTACCCTGACAATTGTAGTTCTACCACTTATAGTTAATTGTTACATTACCACTAACTGGATAGTTAATAGTATTACTACTGAAGATTCCAGGTGTCTTATTTTAATACCTTACAGTGAGGGCAGGGGAAATCGTACATATGCAACACAAATCCACGATGAGTAGAAGTTTAATTTAAATCTAGTCTAAATCTCTTCTAAAATATTTCATACATTGGGACTTTCTTGATATTCCCTTTGTAGCTGGTTTTCTTTTTTTTTTTTTAATGGATTTAGCCTTTCTACCACAAGGAAAGCTAAAGTGAACTTAATACCACATTCTTAACTGTGAAAACAAAAAAGCAATCACATCCTTTTCTATGAAACAGTCTTACAAAGTGGTTTTTTTTTTTCATTTACATCCTAAAACAATAATACATTCACTGTCTCTCTTAATAATAGGTAAAGTATTTAGGTTTTGTGATCTCATATAAAATATGTAATGTATAGGTATATTGTCTTACACATACTAAGCATTCAGTAATTATTTAATGAGTTGAAATGTCATTACTAGTAATTTTCCCCAAAATACTATAAAATATTGGCAACAACCAAATATTAAGATTAATTCTCATATCAGATCTCTGGATGTAAGATCAAAAGCAAAACCACATATGAGGGGTTCAATTTGTCTAAGAAGTATTGATTTTCTTACAAAAAGCCCCTAACAATTTTGGTTTAGTTTCAGAACTCCAAATTGGATCCATAAACAAGAAGGTATTATTCTGATTCATTTAGTCTTTAGAGATAGTGTATTGTACAGGTGAGGAAACCAAGACTCAGACAATGTACAAGATAATGCAACAGAGCTAAGAACCTAGGCTACCTTCTGCTTTATTGAAGAGCAGGGTTGAGAGAGAAGAGGCAGTATGTAATAGTAGACACAGACTTCAAAAGGAAAGCAAATAAGGTTAAAGTGTTAGATTCCAGGAAGGAAGAAATGTCATGGAAACAATTATGAAAGATCAGTTGAGAAGAAAAGGTGAATAACACTGTCTTACAGAGATAAGTTCAGAGATGGTGATACTTCTGATTATGTCATTTATTCTCTCCAGAATTTTTACGCCGTATTAAAAATTTGTTTTGTTTAGAATAGTGATAAGATGACCTGAATTTATAGGTAGAGAAATATAATAGAGTATTGCTCTAATAGTTTAGAATTAGATTCTGTAATAACTAACAAATGTGTCCAACATAAGTCCAGTATAACATTTTTATTGGCACTTGAAATAAATGTATTACTCACTAGTGGATGTGCCCAAGAGAAAATCCCCACCCTATTTCCACCCCCACAGAACTTACAAATGATTATTAAGCAGTGACAGAGTGAACTGGAGTGCAAAACAGAAGTCATCATAGTTATCTGTGTTCTTAAAGATTAACATTTATATAATGTTAAGATTTAAAAAGTTGGTACTATGAAAAGCCCCATTTAAAAAAAATCAACTAAACTTTGATTCTGGTGCTTGAATCCTGTTTCCCACATTTAATAAATATAATTAATTTAAGTTAGGTATTAGCTTAAATACTTTTCCACAAGAAAGCTTTCAAAATTGAAAGTGTAACCTTGCTTTATCCATCATTTATCTTGTCCTAATGTGTCCTGGTCAAACCAAGGTGGTCTTTCCCTTTTGCTTCCAACAGAAGTATTCTTTAGGTCTCTTAGACTTTTTAGCACCCTATGGTATTAACCTAGAGCTATGTAAAGCGTACATGAAAAATATTTAGCTAATGTTTCTGGCTTAAAAAAAAAATCTTTCACACTTTTCTGGGTCAAGTGCTGTATTAAAGGGCAAGGCAGAAATACCAGTTAAGGAGTTTCATTGACAGGATGGAAGTGTGAGGGGCAGCGTGGACATACTCCATAAAGAAACACTCAAAGCCAGAGAAGCTATAAAAATACCACCTTTAAAGTCTTTGGAAAGAGTCCTCAGAACAAATGAAAAAATATTTATTCCAGAAAATTTACTAAAACTCAGTAAGAATATTGAGCCATTGATCCTTTCCCTCCCTTACCACTTGCTTCTGGAAACCCTAAGTCAGTTCAGCTTGGCAAAAGCTACATCTGGGTGGATGTGGCTGAGAAGATGAGGCCCCCCTCTCCCCTCAGCTCCCAAGTAAGGGTTATCATATCTCATCTGAAGGGCAAGTCTCCAGCTTTTCTATTGCCTTCCAACCCCAAGCTTAAGTGGCTAAATTCTGAAAAGTATGGCTGAGGAAAGGAGGACTCTCTCCTTCCACTGAGACCTATAGGATGAGGACTTTACTGCAGGAATACCAAGACTCTGATCTTCCTTATGCCAGCTCACTCACAGGAGAGAGCTCTAAGAAGCAAACCCAGAAGACCAGAGGCTCCTGCCCTACAGAGCACTCGGAGAGGAGTGGATCAGAGATTTTTGTCTGGGGAAAGGGGGGTGGGAGGGGGCGGGAAGCAGTCCTAAAGAAAGGAGAATTTTAAATTTCTCTCCAAAGTAACTGAATTTATTTGAAAGAGAATGTGGAAAGAGTCTAGCCTAAGGGCACTCTCTTAAGACAGCAGCTCCTCTTTAATTAATTAATTAAATTTAACTTTGGAGGGTGTGTGCCCACAGTATGTGGAAGTTCCCAGTGGGGATCAAACCTGTGCCACAGCAGCCACCCAAGCTGCTGTAGTACGAATGCTAGATCCATAACCTGCTGTGCCACAGGAGAACTCTGACAACAGCTCCTCTTAATTAGGAGCAACAAGCTAAATTTAGGTCAGCTAGTTCATCAGAAAGAAGGAGGGAGGAGCTCCCATTGTGGCAATGAGATCTACATCTTTGGAGTGCTGTTCTGCAGGTTCCATCTCTTGCCCAGCACAGTGGGTTAAGGATCTGACATTGCTGCAGCAGCTGTTGCATGGATCACAACTGCAGCTGGAATCTGCTTCCTGGCCTGAGAACTGAGAACTCCATACGCCATAGGGCAGCCAAAAAAGGAAAAAAAGAGGAAAAAAAATACAGTTGAGAAGGAACAGTCCCTGGATAGAATAAGCCTCAAAAACTGGCCTCAAAAATTTGTTCTGTCCAAATTTAATTCTCTCAGACTGCTGAGCAATTCATGCCCCAGGGCAGGTCAAAAACAACAGAGTAATCAACCAGTGGTTAGTGGAGTCTAGGGTTGAGTGTAATACCAACTGAGAGAGTGAGCCTATCAAAGAAATGAGAAGATGAGACAGTTGAAAAGAGCCTTGCTAAAACAAATGTTATCCCAGGGTGAGTGTGTACATGCCTAAGACTGTATCCTCTGAGTAGTGACATCAGCAGCTTCACACTTTGGGGGAAAGAAACCACTAAAATAGTCCAGCCAAGTCACTAAACAAATAAACAAGGAAAGAACAACAACAACAAAAATTTCTTGGAGGAGAGAGAAAGGAATCACTTTTCAGAATTGCTATACTACCTAAAATATCCATTTTTTAACAAAAAATTATGAGACTTGCAAAGAAGCAGGAAAGTGTGACCCTCCCACAAGAAAAAGAACATGCAACAGAAACTCTGAGAGGCACCAAAATAAACACTTTCAAAGAAGTCATTATAAATATGCTTAAAGAAATAAAGGAAGGTGTAAAGAAAATGTCTCATCACAGAGAATATCAATAAAGAGGTAGAAATCATTAAAAGAGATCCAAATGAACCAAATTCTGAAATTAAAAAGTACAATAACTGAAATAAAAAACTGGTGATTCAATAGTTGATTTGAACTGGGAGAAGAATCACTAAAGATAAAAGGATGTTTTGCAATCCAAAGAAGAGATAGAAAATAGAATGAAGAAAAATAAACAGAAAAATATGGCACACTCTTGGATCCACCAATATAGGCATAATGGGAATACCAGAAACCGAGGAAAAGGAATAGAAAAAATGTTCCGAGAAATAATGGCTGAAAATTTCCCACATTTGATGAAAAACATTAATCGACACATCCAAGAAATTCAATTAACTACAAGTAGGATAAATACAGCAGCTCATATCCAGATACATCATAGTAAGAATGCTGAAAGACAAAGACAATGAGAAAATCTGCAAAGCAAAAAAATGACTTGTACAAGGAAGTTCCAAAAGGTCAAAAGCTGACTTCTCATTGTTAAAAAAAAAAAAAAAAATGTAGACTAGAGAGCAGTGGGATGACATATTCAAAAAAAATTTTTAAACCCCTGTTAACCTACAACCTTATATATAAGAAAACTTTCTTTTAAAAATACAGGCAAAACAAAAACTATTCCAGATAAACAAAACTTAGAGAATTAATTGCTGGCAGACCCACCTTATAAGAAATACTATATAAAGTTCTTCAAACTGAAAACAAGTAAACCCAAATGGGAATCTAAATCTATAAGAAGAACCTGAAAGCACTGGTAAAGATACTTATAATATCATTCTTTTTTTTTTTCAATTTAAAAAAGCAGTTGTTTAAAGAAATATGTACATAATTGTATTGGGTTTATAACAAATATAAATGTGTTATATTTGAAAATGAGAGCACAAAGGAAGTAGGTGGGAGGAGAGTTGTACTGGAGTAAAGAAATAGCACCAGATGGTAACTTGAACACATAGGAACAAATGAAGAGAACCAGAAATGGTTAATAAGAATGTAAATATAACTCACTCTTTAAGTATAAACTTGACAGTTTTTCTTTAACAGACATAAAATTACATAAAGCAATAATTACAGCCCTGTATTGTTGAGTTGTAACGTGTATAGGTGTAATATGAATGATAATAATAGTACAAAGTGATGGAAGACAATGGAATAGAGCTATGTAAGAATAATGTTACTGTATCTCACTGGACTTTAGTATAAATCTGAGGTGGATTCTTATAAGTTAAAGTACATTACCCCAGAGCAAATAATTGAGAAATCTGTGAAAATAATTAAAAAACATGTGAATAATCATTGAAGAGATTTTTCTATATGAGACATATGGAAAGTAAAAGTAAAGTGATGGCTGCTTCTGTGTAATATACCAATAAAATAATAGTAACAGTGAATGTGAGCGGATTAAATAATTCAGTTAAAAGGCAGAGACTGTCAGACTGAATAAAATAAAAATAATTCATAGCTGTAATTGTGTGGCATTAGACTAGGGCTGACAAACTATGGCTTGGTGGGCTAATAAATCTGCAACCACCAGTGTTGTAAATAAAGTTTTATTGTAACACAGCCACACTTATTCATTTATATATTGTCTATAGGTGCTATTGCACTACAGTGGCAGTGTTGATAAGTTGTGACATAGAACATATGGCCTGCAAAGCCTAAAATATTCAGTATCTTGTCCTTTACAAAAGAAAGTTTGCTGACTTCTTAACTAAAGGAAACGAGGTGTGCAAGTTCTTCTTCAGCTGATTCTATTTACCAGGACAAGAAGAAGCAAGGCCATCATTTAAGAGTGAGAGGAGGAAAAGGTCTTACAAGTTTGAGGATAGAGCAGCGCAAAATAGTTATCCAGTGAAAGGTTAATGACTATGCCAGAGAAATGTAACAGAGTTAGACTGCGCTAAGCACTTCACTGGAGAATAATAGCAAGCAAGCATACTTCTCTCAAAGATACCAGCTGCTTTTAATGGATTATCTGAGTTTCAAAGTTGATTCCAAAGATATAGGAACATTTTTCTTTTTTTTTTTGTCTTTTTGCCTTTTATGTAGAGCCGCACCCGCGGCATATGGAGGTTCCCAGGCTAGGGATACAGCAGCCGTAGCTGTTGGCCTACGCCAGAGCCACAGCAACGTGGGATCTGAGCCGCGTCTGCAACCTACACCACAGCTCACGGCAACGCCGGATCCTTAACCCACTGAGCAATACCAGGGATCGAACCCACAACCTCATGGTTCTTAGTCAGTTTCGTTAACCACTGAGCCACGAAGGGAACTCCAAGAACATTTTTCTGATCCCAACTAATGAAAAATTAAATACCAATTAATAAAAAATAAAGCTTTACTACTACTTTCAAGTGCATAGAATTAAAACTTGGTTTACAACATTTAGTCTGTGGTTTTAAGGAGGTCTCCACAGAGCTTGTTTTATAAAAGGAAGAAAAATGATTTGTACTGAGTTATTTTGTATAAGAATGAATATTCCAGAAGTTACAGCCTGCCTCCGTCATAGGAAAGCACTATAATCAAGTCATTTGAGTAAGAAGAGAATTGTACTCTAGATAAAATAGCCAATTTTAAACCAGGAGGAAAATCTTACTTATTTTACCCAGGAAGATACAATTGAATTAACCACAACAAATGCTGCCCTCCTATTTCTAAATCTCTAGTGGAAAAATTCTACTGTATTTGTCAAGAGAGTAAAAATATACTCAGAAAATGCAGATGCAATGAAACTTTACAGTATTTCTTTTCCCTGAATAGCTAATTATATTTGAAGTACACTGGGACAGTTCACTATTTTCAGGAATTCTGTGATAATCCTTTTGGAAAGCAAATGTTTCATCAATTTGTATTTTCATAGCCTGTCCTAATATTTGAGAGATGCTTATATTTTGGTTTGGTTAGGGGAAAAAATTAGCAACCCATCCAGCCAACAGAGGAAATATCATCATCTCTAAGATGAACTTATGTGAAAGACTACTATAAAGAGATAATCCGGTAGTATGTCTCTTTCCTACACTTTTTTCTTAAAGGAAACTAAAACTAAGATTAAATACTTTCAGTTTGCTTGAGCACTGGGCTAGTGAAACATGATCTGTGTTAAACGATGTACCTGTTTTCCTATCTATATTCCAATTTATTTCTGTGTCTTAAACCTTTAAATTTCCTTTTGAATCACTTTTTTATTCTTTTTATTATAGTTGATTTATAATGTTTTGCCTATTCTGTACATCAAAGTGACTCAGTCATACACATATATACATTCTTTTTTAAATATTATTTTTCATCATGGCCAATCCCAGGAGGTTGGATATAGTTTCCTTGTGGTGTACAATAAGACGTTGTTGTTTACCTATTCTAAACGTAATAGTTTGCATCTACTAACCTCCCAGTCCATCCCACTCTCCAACCCCCTTGGCAACCACAAGTTTGTTCTATTATGACTGTGTTTCTCTTTTGTAGACAGGTTCATTTGTGCACATTTTAGATTCCACATATAAGGGATATCATATGGTATTTGTCCTTCTCTTTCTGACTTACTCCACTTAGTATGATAATCTCTAGTTGCATCCATGTTACTGCAAATGGCATTATTTCATTCTTTTTTATGGCTGAGTAGTATTTCATTTTATAAATATACCACATCTTCTCAATCCATTTATCTGTCAGTGGACATTTAGGTTGTTACCATGTCTTGGCTATTGTGAATAATGCTGCGATGAACATTCGAGTGCATGTATCTTTTCAAATTATGGTTTTGTCCAGATATATGCCCAAGAGTGGGATTTCTAGATCATATGGTAGTTCTGTATTTAGTTTTCTGAGGAACTTCCATATGGTTTTCCATAGTGGTTGTACCAATTTACATGCCCATCAATGGGAACGTTCTCTTTTCTCCACACCCTCTCCAGCATTTGTTATTTGTAGACTTGTTAATGATAGCCATTCTGACAGGTGTGAAGTAGTACCTCATTGTGGTTTCGATTTGGATTTCTCTAATAAATAGCAATTTTGAACATCTTTTCATGTGCCTACTGGCCATCCATACGTTTTCTTTGGAGAAATGTCTATTTGGGTATTCTGCCCACATTTCAGTTGAGTTGTATGTTTATTTTTGGTGGTGGTGTTGAATTGTAGGAGTTGTTTTTATATCTTGGAGATTAAGCCTTTGTTGGCTGCATCGTTTGCAAATATTTTCTTCCATTGTATAGACTGTCTTTTCATTTTATGATATCCTTTTCTGTGCAAACACTTTTTAAGTTTGGGTCCAATGCATTTTTGTTTTTACTTTTATTGCCTTGGAGACTGACAAACGAAAAAATTTGTATGGTTGATGTCAGAGATGTTTTGCCTATGTTCTCTTCTAGTTTTATGGTGGCATGTTTTATGTTTAAGTCTTTAAACCATTTTGAGTTTATTTTTGCATGAGGTGAGGCTGTGTTCTAGTTTCGCTGATTTATATGCAGCTAATTTTCCCAGCACTCCTTGCTAAAGAGACGGTCTTTTTCTCATTTTATATTCTTGCCTCCTCTGTCAAAGAGTAACTCATCATAGGTGTCTGGGTTTATTTCTGAGCTCTCTATTCTGTTCCATTGGTTCAAATGTCTGTTTTTATATCAGTACCACACTGTTTTGATTGCTGTATCTCTGTAATATTGTCTGAAGTCTGAGAGAGTTAAACCTCCTGTTTTTTCCCCCCTCATGATTGTTTTGAAATTCTGGGTCTTTTATGGTTCCTCCTGTTCTAAGTATGGTACTAAGTCAAACAAGATTTAACTACTATATTGCCTGCTAAATTAGGCCTGTTCTTTTATTACCTTTAAAATCTGAATATCATTTTGATGTTGGAAAAAAAAATACAGAGAAATTGTCCATTACTTCTTTAAGTTGATATGAGAAATTATGACAAATGCTCTTTACTTTCATAACATCTTCAAGAATGCTACACACAGTACATGTCATATGTTCCCATAAGTACATTACATAAAAAATTTGAATGTGATTTGGGATTTCTACATTATTCTCTAAATTCTCTCTTTTTTTTTTTTTAGGGCTGCACCTGTGCATATGGAAGTACCAGGGATAGGGGTTGCATCAGAGCTGTAGCTGCTGGCCTGTGCCACAGCAATGCGAGATCCAAACTGCATCTGTGACATATGCTGCAACTTGTGGCAACGCTGGATTCTTACTTAACCCACTGAGTGAGGCCAGGGATCGAACCTGCATCCTCATGGATACTAGTTGGGTTCTTAACCCGCTGAGCCACAACAGTAACACCTAAATTTTTGGCTTCTTATAATTTACATTTACAATATTTTCCCTAGGTTTTTAATCCATAATTCAAAATCTTTACATTGTATCTTTATACTTTACATTTTAAAAAATATTCTGAAGTTAATAATTTCCTCATGATATATAACTAAAATTTAAATAAATTTCTTAGATAATAATGGAAGGGAAAAATAATGGAAAGAAAACTGTTGGCTTATCAATACTTTAAAAATTCTGTAAGATTCACTGTGCCAGAATGAACACACTTTTTTAAATGTCAAAGAATATTAGCTAAAATTTTTATTCTGAATGTAATTTAGGGTCATACAATAGGATCAAACTTAAGAATCACTTGTAATTTACTGCTTGATCAAAAGTAACAGAAAAATACAACAAATTACATTTTTATTTCAAACTGACAAACCACTTTCTAAAGAACAATCTGCTCTATGCTATTATAATTTTCCCTATGGATTATTGGCAAAGAATATAGTTATATTGTGCCACAAATAGTTAAAAGCAACATTATTAGATAATTTTGAGTAAGACATACATACATTACTCAAAACAAGTATTAGGGTTATTTTCTCTGAAAAGTGAGCTTGCAGATGAAAAGCAGCAGCCCAAATCCGCATACTGTAATAGCTGTCCTCTTCAAAATTCTACTATTCCACGTAGATACTTCTTCCATCAATGGTATACGAGTTGGATCATTTTCTCGTTCATTTTGCAACTAATGTTTAGTATGGGAAAAAGAAAAGAGTTAATCTACAATAAACTGAAAACAAAAAATACTTTTAAGATGTATCAAAATATTCATGTTAATTCACTTGATTTAAATGTAACCAATGCAAGATTCCCATGGAAGATTTAAAGTAGAGATTTTAAGTCTTAAAAAAACTTTCTTTCAACTGGCATTTCCTTTAGTAAATTATTAGTTTTACATTAAAAAGAAATGCTTGTTAGATTATTTTAAAAATCCTGTTTTTATGTCAGGAGACAAAAGTCCTGTTTCTGCCTATAAGGAATGACAATCATCATTTTTTCTTCTGTATTAAATATTAACTGACTTATTACAAAAAAGTGAACCATTATTATAGTAGCATACCTACATGAAATTCAACCCACACTGTAAGATGCAATGCTAACACTAGTTCAATCCTTTATTTAAGTATATTCGCAGGAACAAATATTAACAAAAATTTCATTGGTTCTTTTAGCACTTCTCAGCAATGAAAGTATATGACCCAGTCAGTTTCTAAATTCCCCTACATAGAACTTTCTTGCTAAAGGCCCTCCCAACTCGTTGGTGGAGGGGCCACAGGGCAGAGAGAGAAAGAAAATAGTTGTTGGGGGAGGGGCAGAAGAAAGAGAGAAGATCATTGTTGAGGGAGGAGCAGAAGAGGGAGAATGAGCAGAAACCGTAAGATCCTTCAAAGATAAAAAGAATCAGTAACATTTATGGAGTGATATTTACTGGAAACATTCTGTGCTGGAGTGGTGACATAAATACTTTCAACATTAGCAAATATAACTACTTCTCAAATCTATAGTGTAAATATTTAATTGAAAAACCCTACAAAATTAATTTTAAATTTATAATAGAAAATGGACTTCAATGCCATTCTCATTAATACTGTATTCTTGGTCTAACTTCCAAATGGCTTCATTCAGTAACAGATTCCTTTTTGACACTGATGCTCCATTTACTGAATCCTGAGAGTCATTCCTTTTATTAACCAATTACTTAGAATGACCCCGACAGGAGCCTGTCAGTGTACTGGTTTGAAAGAGAATGATGTGGTGTTAGAGTCTGGTCTTGACCTCTCCAACCCTCTCTCGTTGTTACCTCCATATACTCATCTATAAAAACTCATACGTTTCCTTAAAAAAAGCCCTTCTGTTATTATTGTTAATCTGTGAAACATTATAAGCTTAACAGGCATGACAGCATACTCTCAAATCTGAAAGCTCTCATAGTTTTCTAAATAAAATCTCATTTTGGTGATTATTACTTAAGACTAATCCACAAAACCAATGCACTTGCTGTAAAATTAAGACTTTTCTGCCCAGAGAATTGTATCTGTTGCTATTATTAACCAATAAATATGTTTTCAAGGCTAGTCCTTATATAGAAATGTTTAGATTCAAGGTAGAAAAGACCAAAGAAAAAAAGACTTTCCATTTAGCTAAAGAAAGCTGAAATTTTTCTCTATAGATATACAATATTAAAATATTATAGTACCTGATTAAATTTATGTTTTAGGGCCAAAGCTACACTTAAAGTAGTGTTTCTTAATTTCATCCCTTTAAGAAAAATATGGTTTTCCTTTAACTTCATCTTAATCCTCCAACCTACCCACCAAATTTTTTTAGTTCATCTTGGAGAATTACCAATTCTGCCACAAAGATGTCTTAGGGAATTTCTTACACTAAACATTAAAGGTTGATACTTTGCAGGAAGTATCTTTACATAAATCCTTCCAAATTTCCCTCTGATTCCCATGAAAAACACCATGCTAATAATTAAGTAAAATCAATACCATTTCTCCTCAATTCTTCTAAATGACAGATACAGTGAAGATGAATGGTGCTGTAATTTTCATGTTGTCAGTGAGTTCAGAAAGTACAAAATCACATTGTTGCACAAGAAAGTTTATTTTGGGAGTGATGTGGATTAAAGGAACATAAAAATGGAGGTAGAATAATCAGGACACTATAATGTGTAGCACAGCTGCCTGACTTACAGCAGGCACTCTTATGTTTGTTGAATGAATAAATGTCAGAGATAATATCACTTCTAAGATGCCCTTCTCTGGAAAGGAGTTATTGTCTACAAAATATTTGAAATATATTGCTCATTTGCCCTATTTTAAATGTCTTTATTGCCTCATAATTTTGTTTGCTCACAATTTGCATCACAATTTTCTGCTCACGTTTTAAAAAGACTCCATTTTATTTTCATTAACATTTTATCAAAAAAGTTTATTTTGAGGAAAAAACCTTTTTGTTAAAATAATGAAAATACTAAACTTATGGGTTGATGCCATAAAAATTTTATGCATATTCTAATGTTCACATTCAATGTCACAAAAACTTTATAGATATCAAACATTTATTAGGAGAACTCAGAAGTGAGTTCTCTAGTTAAGCGAAAGTATTTTCCTTTATTATCTGCCTTCAACAGAGTTCTCTATTTCAGCAGCTTAGATTCTGTTGCAGCCAGTTTTCTTAAAAGGCGGAAAATCACCTGGCCTTAAACTGAGACATATACTTCATATTGCGTATATAAACAAGAACCAAAAAAGTCCATAACCTTTTAAATTATAAAAGATACTATAAAAAGTATAGCAAATAGATGGAAATTTCATCCACAACTCTATCTCATTAACAAAGTTAACAGACATTTCATTTTTGGTAATTTTTTATCTTCACAGTTACACATAAATAAAGATTAGAAATATAACTTTAACAAATTGATATTTCGTTTTCATTGTTTTTTAAAATGGCTGCATATCATCATAACAAATGGTTATACCATAATCTACTAAATTATTCTCTTGGTATAGGACATTTCTGGTACACACAATTTTGGAATCATTAAATGAGTACTACTGAAGGATACAAATATTTTATTGGCTCTTGGCACATGTTGCCAGACTATTTCTGATAGTAGTTATGATAACTGGTCTCACATGAAAATATTAGTTTGGTGAACTACAGCCAGTAAAGGGTAGGGTAATACATTCCATGCTAATTTACAGGATGAAAATGATCTATCACTGTTCTTTCAGTATGCACTTCATTAATGACCAAAAAAGTTTGTCTCCTATGCTTATTTCCTCTTTTGGAAACTGTCCTTTCTAACTTGTCTAGAATGAACTTATGTTGCCCTTGTCAGAATTGCTTCATTGTCTAACATATTAGGCTATAAATAATTTTCTCCTTTTTTATCTTAAATTTATACCTTCTGAATTAAGTCCTTTAGTTTGCAGACCTCTTCACTCAAATCTTCAACATTACTAACCAGTTCTTCACAAACTGAAGTAAAATTCCGGGGAGAAGCCCATTCTAGTACTATCTGTTAATATTTTCAAAAGTTACATTTTAAAGGATGAGACACAACTTTTCACAACTTTATATGCACAAAATTGTACACTTTTTTGTATCAACATTCTCAAACATTAATGAAAAGCATTTTTTGTTCAGGATAAATCCTGACACCAGAAGAATTCAGTAATTTTATATAAACAGACAAATCAGGTTTCTGAATACATTTACTAAATATATGTACATATAACACTGAAGACTAATATTAGTAATAATATTTACTGTGAATAAGTAAAATCGTGAAGGTTTTAAAAATGCCATATTAGTGTTACATAAAAATAATGGGAAAACAAGTTCATTAAATATTTTTCACTATATGCAAACATATACACAAACAGCTAAAAACAAATCCCATGAAAAACTTTACAAAATAAGTTTACTTTTACAGGTACTTACACTTTCTCTATTTAAAATTTCTTTCATTAAAAATTCCTTATATTTATGTGGTTTTTAATAACACTCAACACACTGTTTTGTTTCAACTTTCACTTGGGTCTCCTGTCACTTTATATTTTAAACAATTAAATTGCCTTTAAGAACAAAAAGTAAGTACAATACACAGATCAGTTTAATTTTCAGTCTGACTCACTTTCCTTTTCTTGAGGGCTAGAACAAAGCTTTCCAATTAATTTTTATAAAAAGAAATAATATTAAGTTATTTAGATCTTATTTAATTTTGTAGAAGATAAAGTTTTAACAGATCAATACTGTTTATTGAATTATCATTAACTTATCTGGAATATTCTTCAGCATTCATACTTTTCTTGACTTAACTTTTCTAGAATACCTTGTGAGAATTTACAGGCAACTCAGTAATAATGTTCTGTACAGCTGTTATTAAATGGCCACACTGTTTGTTTAATTTCAGAAGGAAGTTGAGGAACTCATCACCACTAAAGAGAGGAAATAAAAAGGAATCACTAATACGAATAATTTACTCCATTTTAACTTGCTTAGTCAATGGTTAGTCATAACACTTATTAGATACTTAGAAAAAAGTTTATAGAATAGTTAATTTGTATTAACAACTGAAACAGACATTGAGTATACAAACAAAACCAAATCTCCAATGTTGAAGATCTAAAAGTTCAGGATGAGAGGCAGACATACAATTATAACGTTGTTATTCACAGGGACATATGGAGAAGGGACCACTGTTTGAGTGCCCAGATTTCACAAAGGCACTGTACAAGTGATTTCACATTTATTGTTTTTTAAATTCCTCCCAACAATTCCTGTTAGGTAGATGTTATTAACATAGTTTAGTGAGCTCCCATAGTGGCTCAGTGGAAACAAATCTGACTAGTATCCATGAGGACGTGGTTCGATCCCCGGCCTTACTCAGTGGGTTGAAGATCTGGTGTTGCTGTGAGCTATGGTGTAGGTTGCAGATGTGCCTTGGATCCCTCATTGCTGTGGCTGTGGCACAGGCTGGCAGCTACGGTTTCGATTCTATCCCTAGCCTGGGAATGTCCATATGCTGCAGGTGCAGCCCTAAAAAAAGATAAAAACAAAACATTAGTTTATAGGTGAGACATCTAAAAGTTAATGAACCTAGTATAATGGGATTAAGAATATAGTAATGCTTTACAGAGTTCATACTTGAACTGAGTCTGGAGCTTAAAAATAAGTTTGTCAGGTATGTAAGGAAGAGAAGAGATTGTGGATGGAGAGAAGAGCAGGTGCAAAAGCATGGGGGTAGGAGGTCTCCAAGGTATAACTAAAATGCAATTATAGGAGAGTAGTAAAAAAAGAGGCTGTATGTTACCATTTATTTAAGGAACTTTTGTGACATGCTAAGAAACTGAATACGATCTTTTTGGTAATGTACAATTATTAGAGGATTTTAAACAGGAAGGTAGAAAATCCAATTTTTGGATGAGGAAGTTTTTTTGTAGAGTACTGTGGATTAAAGCAATACAAAAGTGGAAGTAGAGCGAATAATTAGAAGACTAGTTTAAGAAATATTTAGGAGAATAAACTGAAAAACTTGGTCATGGATTACATGTAAAAGGAAAGAAAGAAGTTCCCTAGTGGCACAGTGAGTTAACGATCCAGGACTGTTACTGCAGTGGCCTGGGTCACTGCTGTGGTGCAGGTTCGATCCCTGGCCAAGAACTCCCACATGCTGCAGGTGCAGCAAAAAGAAAGCAAGGAAGGAAGGGGGAAAGAAAGGAGAAAAACAAGAAAAGTAAGAATCTAGGGTGATTCTAAGATTTTTGGTTGCGCTGGAAGGTGGCATTACCAGGCGGGGAAGTGAACTTGGTGGTGGATGGTGGAGAAAGAAGAAGGATGAAAACAATATGGCGTAATGATTAAGCACACAGACTCTAGACTCTAGCATCAGGAAGACCTTTATTTGAATTCAGCTTCCACAGCTTTATAATCCTGGGCAAACCTAATATTCAGCCATATGTTTCCATATCTCTAGAACTGAGATAACAGGTTTGTTAGGAGGATGGAAGATGATGTTTTGACAGTACCAAGCATTTTGTCCAGTACATAGATGGCATTCAAACAAACTTGATGATGATGGAAATGATATGAGACAGGTAGGTGGCAAGAACCAGTAAGCAGTTAAAAAAAAATGTCAGTCTTGTAGATACGTATTTATACTGGGGTCCACAGACACATGAGGTTACAGAGAATTCAGGGAGTTGGTGAACTTACATGGGAAAAATTACATCTTTATTTTCACTAACCTCTAATAGAATTTCAGTCTTTCCTTCAATTGTGAATACAGACACAAACTACAGTGGCATACAAATGTCTATAATTTGCTCACCAATAGAAATCAAAACAATGGTCATGGAGAAGACCACAAAGAAAGAAAGACACACTGTGAAGAGGAGAGAGTTGAAAGGGGTAAAAGAAAAAAGCTACTTTTCAAAGGAAAAGTAGCCTGAGAAAAAGAAAATCAGGAATTATGGTCTGTTATGAAAGGTAATGAAGTGAACAGATTCAAGATGGAGGAAAAAGCCAGGCATGTTAAATAACTAGGATTAGCCCAGTGATTCTGACAATGAAAAGAGACTTGTGACTAGATTAGCTTCAGTGATAGAAGCCAATTTACTTTGAAAGCTACAAAGAAACTAACACACCTAATATGAAAAAACCAAGGATAAGACCAACCTAATAGAAAAAGACCAAGGAAAAGAATTAGAGAAAAAGAGAAAAGAAAATTTAAATGGATAATAAACATTGGATTACAATAAAAATAAGACGTTATGTTCCAGTGGAATGACAAAAAACAGATCATTAATGTCAAGAGCTGACAAATGCATTGTGAGATGACCTTTCTGGAGAGTGATTTACAGTATCTGCTATAATAAAAATTCACACAAAAGCTAGTACTATGGGACCAAAAGGTACTTCTGAGTCCAGCTGAAATTCTTATAGGTACAAGTTTTGACTCTACACTGTACAAAGTTTCTTCCATGCTGATTCTAGGAGGAAAGGTAATTAAAAAGTAAGCAAAGTCAAACTCCAGTGAAACTTAATAGCAAACTTTGCTCTACGACACACTACTATGACTTCTATATAGTATTTTAATTTCAAATGTCTTTTTTCTTAGCTGAAAAATAAGCAGTTTATCAAAATAAACACTTCAAACTTTATGAAATAATACATTTAATCAAGTTACCAACAACGAGAAGTATCTGATGACTGCTTTATAAAAGCAAACTGAAATAAAAAATTTAATCTCTTGTTTTATTTAGCAAAAGTGCTACTTATAAACATTTTCCAGTATAATTCTTTTTTATTAAATTTTCTTTCTGCCCTTTGCTCTAGAAAGAACAGAATTTGAACATATTTCTGTAAAAACAACAGCAGTCATTACTTGTATTAATTTTTCTGTTTCCATGTAATATTTATACAAGGTATAGTTAAAACTTAAATTTTAGTGCTCTTTAATCAAATTTTATTATCAATAAAAGAATAACTACTTGATGAGTAATTCATTAATGCCCTATGTGTTTTTGATACAGTGATTCTTAAATTAAGATTTGTTAAGAAATGTCATTCAAGGGAGTTCCCCACGTGGTTCAGCAGAAATGAATCTGACTAGTATCCATGAGGATGCGGGTTTGATCCCTGGCCTCAGTCACTCAGTGGGTCGGGGATCCAGCACTGCCATGAGTGGTGGTGTAGGTCGCAGATGTGGCTTGGATCGTGCATTGCCGTGACTGTTGTACAGGCCTGCAGCTGCAGCTCCAATTTGACCATTAGCCTGGGAACTTCCATATGCTGCGGGTGTGGCCCTTAAAAGCAAAAAAAAAAAAAAAAAGAAAAGAAAGAAAGAAAAGAAATATCATTCAAAATATCAACTGATGACAGGTATATTATTTTAGACAATTTGCACAAATATATATATCAAACATAAACTTATAAGCTCTTATTTTGAAGGAAGACTTTTAAGTTAACAGCTCAGTTCAAATAAGCAAATAATATTATTAACAAAATTACACAGTATTAATGAATGAAAGGAAAATATATACCTTTCTTATGATGTATAATTTTTGGGGCCACTGAATATGGATGACAAATTATAAAAAACACAACTTTATGGGGTTTCTATTGTGGCTCCATGGGTTAAGAACCTAACATAATGTCCATGAGGACGTGGGTTCAATTCCTGATCCTCACTCAGTGGGTTAAAGATCCAGCGTTGCTACAAGCTGCAGTGTAGGGTGCAGAGGCTGCTCAGATCTGGCATTGCTGTGGCTGTGGTGTAGGGCGGAAGCTGAAGCTCCAATTCGACCCCTAGCCTGGGCACTTCCATATGCTGCAGTGTGGCCATTAAAAAAACAGACAAACAAAACACAACTTTGTAGTGTGCCTTTCACATATGTATGAATGGCTGTCCACCCCTGACCCCAGAGTTGTGCAACTTATATACTCTTACATGGCAGCTCTGATAATTATATACTTATTTAAATAATTCAAAATAAGCAGATATGGTATAGGTATGACATATTATGTCATTTGATCAAATTGTCATGTCTTTTCTACAAAGACAAATGCTACCAGGCCCCTCTCTGCCAGAGGATTACATTTCATGCCCCAGTGACATGATGCCTGGCCATGAATTGCTTTGGCAAATAAAATATGACTGGAAGTGATTCTGTAACTTTTGAACAGAAGTTTAAGAGCCACTAACTGTTTTGTCACCTCCCTTTTCCCTTTGCCACAAGAGCGGTATGCCCAGTGTGGTGCTGTTTTTCCAATCTGTTTTCAGAATAACGAGATTCATTGCAGCTGTCCATGATATAACTGATCAAGAAATAAACTCTGTATCTTTAAGTCATTTAGATTTAGAAGTTATTTGTTACCACAGCATAACAGAGTATAAGTTGACTGAAACAACTGGCCGTATTTTAAAATGTGAAGTTAAGTATTAGGATAAAATTTATATTTTAAATAAAGGTACTCCAAATAGAAGTACTATGTGGTCACTGTAGACTCTCTGGAAAAATTAGAATTACCAACATTTTTATCACCCAAAGACAACTGGTACTATTTCCTTCCAGAATATTTTCTCATAGTACACATTTTCTTCTAGTATTTTTACATGCATATATACAACTGGCATTATACCTTATACATTTTATATCTGCCTTTTCTATTACTATTTTTCCATGACATTAAGTCCCAAAATGATTTTACTGACAGAATAAAATAATTACACTGATGAAACGTAATTCAACCACTTACCTGAAGCTAAATATTTTGAGTTTCTAAGTTTAGAATACTTATAAATAATAAATGTGAGCAATGTATTTTTATTCAAAATTCTGCATATATACAGATATATTTTTTGGAGAAGTCACTTCCTAAGTTGACATAATTTTGAGATACCTTTTATACATTTAAGTGGATGTCAGATAGGCTAAGAGAAAAGATCTGGGCAGAACTGTTGAAAATGACTTGGATGAAAATAGTTCTGTTCAAAATATCTCAAAGTAGTGATGAAATAGTTATTAGTATTTTTAAATTGCATTCTCTAATTCTGAAAACATACACGGCTAACTGTAGAAAAAAATGTACTGTGCAGGTGTGTTTTTGTAACAGACTATTTTATAAAATTGAGCACACAAAACGAAAGTATCTTAAAATAAATCAGTATCTAAACTGTTGAAGTCACATTACCAGAAGATTATAATCAGTTAACTTTTCCTGCTGTTAGTTTTCTTATGACTTAGTGACTAATTTCTTCTTTAAAGAATGACTGAACAAATGCGAACTAAAATATTTTCTATAACAGCATGTAAACAAACTCTGTGATTTAATAACAAGGTCAAATTCCTGAAATATATGTCTGCCAGTTTTATTTTTTAAAAAATTCAACAAATTTAATACGTGAACCATTCAGAATTCTGTACCTTCTTTAAGTCTATTAAATCTCACAATAGAAATTCATAGAGACAACTCTACCATCATACAAATAAATTAATAAAAATTTAATTTGTAATTCATTCATGTAGAACCCAGCATATTCCTTCATAGAGGCAATAAATTTAAAAAGTAAACGAAGAGATTCAAATTTTGCTAAGTCCTCACAACTGAAATCCTTTACAATGTACTTAAATATTTAAGAGTAGTATGTTCTTTGGAAACAATGATAAAGCATTATTTTGAATATAGATCATCAAGCTATAAGGAGATATAGTAAGAAAAAAGGGAAATAACTTTGCAATAACATTTTAAGAGAAATATGGATCATCTAAAATATCCCCTGGGAAAGTTCTCTGAATTCTGAAATGGTGTGGAAACCTATTATTGCTATATTTAATAAATGTTTCTCATAGTTGTAATGTTAGTTTTAGGCAGGCTGCACTAGCGATGATACTACTGCATTTGTAAGTATTATATTTTATAGAATATAACATGGATGAACATCAAGGAAATTATAGGCTGACTAAAAAAGCCAATCAAGAAGGATGCATACTGTATGATTCCATTTATGTAACATTCATGAAATAAAATCATTACAAAGATGAATAACAAATTATCAATTGCTAGGAGTTAGGGATGGGGAGGGGTGGAAGGAGCTATGAAGGAGTAGTATGAGGTAGCCCTGTGGTGATGGTATGTTAGGTGAATTGATTGAGGCAGTTGTTACATAAAGCTACACACATGATAAAACTGCATACAGCTATACACATACATATAAATAAGCATATGTATAACTGCTGAAATACAAATAAGCTATGTAAATTGTACCAATGTCAGTTTTCTGGTTTTGATACTGTACTACAGTTATGCAAGATACTAACATTTGGTGAGACAGGGTGTAAGGTGCATAGAATCTTCCCTGAAATTTCTTGTGAATCAATGATTATTTCAAATGAAAAGTTTAAAAAAATCATTTAATGCTCCACAATATATTAATAAAATCAAATACCATTATATTCAAGATAAATTTTATATTACTAATATTACTAATAATCAGTGCTTGACAGGTTTATAATATTGAAAATGAACTTTACATACTGAAAACATAATTTGTTTTTTATTATTTTATTTTTTAAATTGAAGTATAGTTGATTTACAATGTTGTGTTTCAAGTGTACTGCACAGTGATTCAGTTATACATACATACATATGTGTATGTGTATATTCTTTTTCAGATTCTTTTCCCATAAAAATAGAGTATAGTTTCCTGTACTACACAGTAGGTCCTTGTTGGTTATCTCTTTTATATATATAATACTGTGTATATATTATTGATAACATAATTTCAAAAAGAATAAGGCTTAAAATAGAGCTGAGCTACATGAACACTTTCTTGTTGCCCTAAGCAAAAAAATTACACTTTGAATTTTCAATTTGATACTTAAAGGATTGAAAGAGAGTAAGAGCTACACCATAAAAAGCATGGTGTCTTTCAATTAGCTCATTTAACTAAATACAATAAAAAAAACCCAAAAAACATTTATATGTGAATTAAGATAGAAGCATGATTTTGCTTCTTGGTAAAAATTGACTTTATATAAAGTCCTTTCCATTTAGAACACAGTATATTGCAAAATGAACTACCTAGGAAAATGATGGTATCAAGTAAAATGGCTCAGACATTAATTCAACTAAAAAAGAAAGATGGTTCTAAAATGTATTAATGTAAACAAATAAGTTAATTTTACCTGATTTCCAACTTTGCCACTTCAGGTAACTCTCCAAATTTTATCTCTTCTACCTCTAGTTCTTTAAGAGCAGCCAGAATTTTCTGCTGATCTCTACTGGTAATTCCATTCTAAGCAGAAATAATTTTAAGGTGCAATAAGATAGTCATACTTTTAATAATATTCAAAATTACTAAAGAATTTTTCTACTTAATTCATATCTTGAAAAAATAGATACATATTGGAAAACACTGAGAAATATACGAGTTTGCTTATAACTGGAATGACAAGGTTACATCATTAGAATATTTAGATATATAGTGCCTATAATTAATTTTTATTATATAACAATTTTGATGGATTCTAAAAACAAATTATTAGATTTTAATATAAAATCTTTCCAGAAACCCAGAGTAAAATAATTTTCCTTCAAAATATTATTTAAAATGTTATCAGTGATTAAGTGAGAATTAAGTCTTCTACCTTAAGAACTAAAATTTATTCACTAAATTTTCTATCCTGGATTTAGCTAAGTAGTACATTTGATTTACTAAAGATTTCAAGTTTCCAGTGTGTTTCATACAGGAAAATCAGTCCTTTTTATATATCCTATTTATTAAAGTATATTTCATATTTCCCATAGCTATTTTCAAATTGTTACTTAATAAATATTACATGGCAAAATATGTCTTAGTCATTTTGAGAATTTTGCAAAAGGCAATATTTGAATAACACATGTTCATATCCACATGTACAAAAAAATACCTATTTCTGTTCTGTTTTCTACTGTTTTACAAATCTTTCATATTTAGAAATAAAGCATCAGTTTTAGTTGAGATGTCATAACTAATATGAACACAGAAAAAACCTCTAAGTCTAAATATTCTTAAAGTAACTTAATACTGTAATGAAAGATTTTAGGTATGCTCTCCCATAATCATATCTAATGAGGAATCCAGCAAAAGATCACTCACAGTCTGTAGCTGTAGAATTTTTTAAAATATAAAAGGATCCAAAATATTAAAAATATGAACAGTAATGTCTTGAATTTTTGAAACTGATACTAACCTTTGTAAACTCATCTTTTCTCATGGTCAGAAGGTGTCTTAAAGTTATATCCCTTTCCTGAAGAAAAGGAAAAAAAAATGCCACCTTTCAATATAAAAGAAATAGTAGAGGGGGAAATTAGCTAGTGTACATAAGTTACTCCATTATATGCTACCCTCCCTAAACAACTTTCAGCTTTCTAGAGGAGAGAGGATATGCAGGTGTACTACTGTATTTTTGAGCAGACAGTAGTGAGTATAATAATATGTATAATTACCCAAAAAGTATAAACATAGCTAGTTTTCCAGATTCAAAAAAATAATTATAACTAGTATTTACTTACATAAGAAAAAAGCTCTATAAAATTTGACAGAAATTGTTTTATGAATATTTAAAATTCCTAACCATATAACATTAAACAGTAACATTTAGTTTTACTCAATATTTCTCAGACAGGATGTTTCAAGACTATATAGTGAAACCCAACTCTGAACCATGTAAACAGAACGTCCATATTCCTAAGGAGAGGCTGTCTTAAACTTAAATAGTACTTTACTGCTTCAGCATCAGCTAAATGGCTCATAAGTGTCATCTGCTCGAATCCCATAATGCATGCTTCAAATACCTACAAGACTGCCAGGCATAGGAGCTAATTTAATATTCAGACAATCCTACACTAGGTATTACCATCCTCATGGAAATAAAAGATTTAAATTATGTATTTCAGTTAATAATCATTAGAGTAAGAATCTGATACCAGGTTTGGTTTAAAATCATGCTTATTCTAATATTGTATATAGGAAGATCAGCAACTGCAAAAACAAACTAAGGTCCTTAGGTGTACAAGGATTTCTGTGAAGCTTCAGGCAGTGGGTAAAAGCTGTTTAATCCAGCCAGATTCTAATTTATGTCAATCTCCGTAATAATAAATTTTCAAAATGCTTGTAAGTTTAAAATGGGATGTACTACAAGCTATGGAGAAAAGTGCATGTCACTCTTTCATAAGCATGCTTATGAATTAATATTTAATGTTATATTAACCAACAAATAAACATGCATATACAACTCATCGTAGCTTATACAGAATTTTACCTTCAATAAATCTGTCATGTGTTCAAGTCCAAGTCCATGTAAAAATATTTCCAGATCTCCAAATGCTGTATATGAACTATACATATTTATAACAATGTCAATTTCAGAACAGACTATAAATGCACAAGCAATAAATATATATTTATAATGCAGAGAGAGAATGAGAATGAGTAAGAATGAATCTATGTAGAATACACAATACCTCATTTTTTTGTGCTTTGCTTTATTGCTTTATTTGTAGATATTGTGTGTTTTTACAAATTGAAGGTTTGTAGCAACCTTGTGTCACCAAGTCCATTAGTGCCATTTTCCAACAGCATTTGCTCACTTTGTGTTTCTGTGTCACACTTTGAGAATTCTCAAACTATTTCAAATTTCTCATTATTATAGTAGTTATGATGGTATTTGAGGTTATTACTACAACTTGCTGAAGGCTCAGATGATGGTTACCATTTTTTAGCAACCAAGTAGTTTTTAATTAAAATAATTACATTGTTTTTATAGACAGAATGCTATTGCACACTTAGAAGACTACAGTATAGTATAAACATTAACTTTTAAATTTGTGTGACTCACTTTATTGAGATATTTGCTTTATTGCGGTGGTCTGGAACCAAACCCAAGTATCTCTGAGGTATGCCTATGTTTACAAATTTACATACCAGACTTACGTTACATCAAAGGAATAAGAGGTTTCTTTAATGAAGATTTAAGTAAACAGAGAAAAATGGTGACAGTAAAATGAAGTTCATTTTCCTAAGAATGAAAATATTTGTCAACATGCATACAGCTGACCCCTGAACAACATGGTTTGAATTGTGCAGGTCCACTTATACGTGGATTTTTTTTTCAGTATTAAGCACTATACTAGTGTACAATCATGGTTAGTTGAATCCACAGATGTGGAACCACATATATGGAGGAACCTTGGATACAGATTTTCCACTGGGGGTGTCGGTGCCCCAGCCCCCAGAATTGTTCAAGGGTCAACTGTATTCCTTGTAAGAGCTCTGTACATGAAAATCTCTTTAACTGCAGGAAGTAAAAATCGAATAATAATTTTAAATGTAGGTTAAGTAGAGGATAATGTTGTGGCCATGTACTGAACAACTGTGTTCAGGGGAAAAATGTATTTCAATCTAGTTTGAAAACTAATAAAAATATAATCCTAGACTCTTTTAGAAATAAGTTGTATTGTTGATATTTAATGTCAAAAATTATTTTCATTAGTTGGTACATGTACATAAAACTTTCCTAAAATTCTAGAGAACAATGCACTTAAAATCTAGACATTTCTAAGCAGTATTTTAAAATGCTTATAAAAGTTTGAAATATATTTTAAATAGGTCATCACATTTACTATAATAAGAACAGGCACATTTTTTTACTCATTTATAGGTATTGTGTTGAACAGACATACTATGTTACCTAAATATGTGATCTTTTTCTTTATTGGAATCTGTTTTCAATAGTTTACACATAGACTCTTCTTTAATTAGCTGTTGAAGTTTGCCTTCCAAAGGACTTAAAGTCAAGGAAAGAAAGTTGAAAATCTGAAAAAAGTTACAGTAAAAATTAAAGGAATACAGTAATGAATGATTTCAGTAAGATTTTGGCAAGTGAATCAGAAAGACTAAGTACTAACATAGAATATTTTTTTTTTTAAGGTAGTGAATCAGAAAGTACTAACATAGAATATTTTTTTAAGAATACATTATTAAATAGAGGAAGTAATAGCATGATTAATGTACATACATCTAAACTGTACACCTCAAAGAGATGTGCAATTCCTTAGTTTTAAAACTTCTTAGTGCTAACATTTTAGTATGTCGAGTTACATAATCAGCTAAGATACAAAATCAAGTATCACTTCAAGAAAAGATTTATGACTCAAAATAATCTCATATTCATAAATTTCTTATGTCAAATTCAGTGTCCTCTACCCTAAATTTAGTAATGTAGTATATTAATAAAAAGAAAAACTGTAAATTTTTTTTAAAGTTTCACAGGACTTCAGTGATTAGCATTTACTTCAGAATAATTCTGGGAATGTAGATTTGAGTTGGAAAAATGATAGGCACATTTATAGGCTACTTAAAAAACAGAAGAAGTTATTTCACATGTAATAAAAATGATTATTATATGATGGAAACTTTGGAATGTCTCAAGGTTTCAAATTTAGAAACTCACTTTTACAAGATCTTGAACTATATAAAACTTAGATTTACAGCTGAACTGTATTTGATTCTTGCTTAGAAATTACAGGAGTTCCCGTGGTGGCTCAGTGGTTAAATGAATCTGACTAGGAACCATGAGGTTGCGGGTTTGATCCCTGGCCTTGCTCAGTGGGTTAAGGATCCGGCGTTGCCATGAGCTGTGAGATGTAGGTTGCAGATGCGGCTTGGATCCCGCGTTGCTGTGGCTGTGGTGAAGGCTGGCAGCTACAGCTCCTGTTAGACCCCTAGCCTGGGAACCTCCATATGCTGTGGGTGCGGCCCTAGATAAGTCAAAAAGACAAAAAAAAAAAAAAGAAATCACAGACCTTGGGCTGAAAACTTTAATATTCAGACCAAAAGTTTGTATCCATAAAGTAATGTACTGCAAATACTTATTACTGATTTTAACATCTGAATGACAGTAAATCATATACCCAAGCATATTTTCACTTTATATCTTGTCACATGTGTAGGAGTAAATGTAGCTTAAAGGACTTTATTTCTAAACATCTAGTTAAAATGTAAAAATAGTTTAATTACATATTCAAATTCTGAAATTTTACTAGCTGTAATATTATCAATATACTAATTAATTTTTGAAAATCTGAACCAGTTGGAAATGTTTAGTCTATTACAATTTTATTTCTACCATCAGATAAGACTTTATTATCTCTTTACATAGCTTTTAAATTATAACATTACAAATGCCTCTTACTTAGTAAAAGATAAATCCACTCATAAAATAAAGTTTTCATTACATGGCTGGACAAAATTACATATTTAAACATTTAATAACAGCCAGAAGTTGGCCACTGTGGTGCAATGGGTTAAGAATCTGACTGTAGTAGCTTGTGTTGCTGCAGAGGCATGGGTTTGATTCCTGGCCCAGGAACTTCCACATGCCATGGGTGTGGCCATTAAAAAAAATGCAAAGCTCTATGTATACAAAATTTGTGAATTTTTGCTTGGCACAGTGGCTTAAGAATCTGACTGTAGTAGCTTATGTCACTGTGGAGGTGCAGGTTCAATCCCTGGCCCGGCCCAATGGGTTAAGGATCCAGTGTTGCTGCAACAGTGGCATAGGTTGCACCTGTGGCTCTGAGTCAATCCCTGGCCTGGGAACTTCCACATACCATAGGTAGAGCCATAAAATTAAAAAAACAAAAACAAAAACCAGTCAGATACACTATTATTACAGGTGTGAATTCTAACAAAATAATACAAAGGTTCTACAAATGATCATGCAGACTAAGAAAAATTAATTTAATATATAAGATACCTCTAGATGTTTATTTCTTTTTGCAATCTCACTTGGTGTCTTTCCATCTTTGGTTTGTAGCATTTTATTAGCTCCAAGTTCAAGCAACTTCAAAACTACATTTTTATGTCCCTGACGTGCTGCCCATGTTAAAGCCTGTAATTAGAGGAAAAAGAAGATTGCTTAAAGAGGGAGTGTATATGAGATAGAGAGGAAAACTTTTCAACAGTATTTATGGCACAATAAAAAAGCGAATGTAGTTAATTAATGAAATGATGCAATCTCATCATTTCACAATACATTTCCAAAGTTGTAATTGCAAAGCAGACTGCCAGGGTTCACTGATTTTATAAAATCAAATCCTGTTTTACGCAAATAATGTTATAGAATAAAACAATTTATCTGCCAATCACAATTATTTCTATAGAAAAGAATTCTAGGTATATTCTACAGCCCAGTCTCTTTTTTGTGTTAAAGTTTCTTGTGTCAAGGGTGAGGACAAGAAAGGCAAATAATCTCTTTTTTCCACTTAAGCTGTTGCTTTCCTTCACTGAACAGCAATTATATCTAGCCCTTCTGCAATTCTTACTTATTAAAACCTTCCTTGTGGACTACTAAGATATCAATGTCTTAGTGATAAAAAGGGACATTGTACAATCGATTCTTACAGTATAACCATTCTCATCCTGGGTATTAACTTCTGCTCCATGAGCAACAAGAAGGGCAACAACCTGAGGGTGGCCGTCTCGGGCAGCATACATGATCGGGGTCATAAGTCTCCTAGAGAGAAGAAAGAAAAGAAATATTTGTGTTGGTGCTACCCTTAACAGTCATTCAAATCCATGAATTTTACCTCACACAGGACCATCAGTATTGTTTAGAAAGCAAAGAGACAAACCAGGGGATCTAAAAATTCAATTTCCCAGGAAATAAATAGGAAGATGACACTCTTCGAAGTACTGAATGCTTACACATAGCACCCTCTAGTGAAGAACTGTGTTTTTTTAATAAAACCACTAAATAAACCACACTTTGAGGTTTCATTAATTTACATATTCACACAATATGTAAATATCAGAGTACCCTTTCTATGTTTATGCTGGGAATATAGAAATGAATGATACAAATAAGGCCCCTGTCCTCTCAAAACTACTCATACTAAATGCTTATTACATTTTTTAACATTATAATTTATTACATTTTTTAACATTATAATTTATTTACTAAGAATATAAGTAAACTCTTATTTCTTAGTGTGTTCTATTATGGTTCTACTTTAGAACTGAAAGAATTTTACTCTTACTTGGAGGGTACTTTAAGTCAAGAAAGACATCAGTGCAATAGTTTAGCCGGACTGAGATTATGTTCTGAGAGGACATAGTGGTTTCCCTCTAGAGGCTTCCCTTTCCTGAGTCACCTTAAATATCTAATTTATACACAGAGACCTTCACAAAATAACAACAAATTAAATAATTTCAGAATTGTTTTGATCTCCATTAAAGAAGTTCATCTTGTTTACTCACATTACATACACTACCTATAAAGGGAGTATTAAGGTTAATATAAGGTTAATATAAAGTATATCCTAAATCTGATCACACCATTGTCTTTAGCACAAAAAATTTCATGATTTATCTGTTTCTTCTATTTCCTAGTATATTACAATTTCAATGTTTTATTGGGAATTATACACTAAAGCAGTTGTGAAGCACTGAATCTTCTACCTTGAATATTGTCTACACAGTGGCTTCATTAGACAGTTGTTACAAAGTGAAGAGTGAATTTCTGGATAGCTTAAGCAAACACGGAAAATATGCACAACAGAACAAAATTACTTGAGTCAACTAATCATTTCTGTTTGAAATGCCTTTTCAAACATATTCATCATCTACTGATGGTATTTCATATTAGAAGCAAACATGCCCCACAATTTTCTGATGCCCCATCTTATCTTTCATAGCAATCCTCCTCTCCTCTGTTTTCACAGCATTCTGTTACTATTTTTCTCTGTTCACCTTTCAGGCCAAAATGTATTTGTTCATTTGTTTTCTCAATCAGAATGTAAATTCTTTGACGATAGTGATCCTGACCTGTCTCTATATCTAACCCCTAATCCATGAAGTAACTAAAATAATGGTCTGCTTCTATTTTTTGGGTCATGCTTACCTATGGCAGGGTTTTTTCTTACCTATCATATCATGATTTTATCAACTGTATTAGACAATGAATGCATCTATATACTTACTTATTTTACATATATCAGATCTAACCTATGAGAGATACATGTTGAAATTTCCTGCTATAATTGTATTTTGAGGTACTTCTCCTTGAATTTTAACAGGGTGTGATTTAGGGATTTAGCAGCCATGTAGTCTAGTATGTACGGGTTAGTGCTTGTTATATTTTCATTGATTTTGCCTTTTATCATAGTAAAAAGTTCTTCATTCTGTTTACTGCATTTAAAATATTAGCAATATTTGATACTGACAATCCTGATTTCTATGGGTTTACCTTGACCTGAAAAGGAATCTTTCATACCCTTTTTTCTTCAACTTTTCTTGTAATAGCACTCAGCCAGCTTTTGTATTTTAAGCTCGTGTATCAGTTGAAAAATTCAGTCCATTCTCATTTAGTGTAATGATTGATATGACTGACAATACGCCTTCCCTTTTGTTTTTGCTGGCACAACAAAATTGTCACTCACTACATTTTTCCCTGTGAAATCTGCTGACTCTGCTTTTCCTTCTTTTTTTTAAGTGCCATTAAACATTATCTTGTTTTTCTACTCAGTAAAACGCATATGACTCTTTTATATGTAAGCAAGATAAGACCTATCTCTTTCCTCCTCCATCATACCACAATTCTCTGTATTTTTACTTGAACAGTATAAGATCTTTTGAATACTTAGTTTCTTTGCTTCTCTTAGGTGCCCCCTAACTCTCTGCAAACTATAGGTCTTAGGTTTTGTTGGCATAACTTATTAGTTTTTTTCTTGCATTTTGTCTTTTTCATTTCCAGAATACTTAACACTCACATTTCAGATTCTCAGTCTAATACTATCCATTAAATACACATCTATCAAATTTCATCTCTCTCTACTGCTTTTTCTTCATCCTCTGCTTTCATGAGGTCCTGCTTCTTTTTGGGGTTTGGTTAAGTCTTTTCTCATGTGTTTTCCTCAGCTGGGGACCTGGGTAATGTACCTTCCGGTTCTTGCATATCCTTGACCATCTTTCTTTCACCCTGAAAGGCACACCGTGCCTTGGCTGAGAATAAGATCTTCAGTTTGCAGGCTTCTGTCTCATCGAAAATGTAACTTAATTCTTTTTTGGTTGCAGCTGTGTACATGAGAAGTTTGAGGCCACTCTAGTCTTTTCACTTTCCTTTGTTGGCAACTAATTCTTTCTGCTTGGAAGCTTGTAAAAATGTCCTCTTTGTTTTTAGTTTATACTTTTTTAACCAGAATTTATGCTTAAGAGTATCATTTTTCTTTCTTTCTCTCAGATACTTTTCCAGAATGCAGCCTTTTTTTTTTGATATTCAGTACTTGATAGTTTTTCAGCTTAGGAACCACTTGTTTTTTTTCCTAGACTGTGTTCATTGTTACCAATCTTCCACGTTCCTCTTTCTTCCCTGAATTTTGAATTCAAATACCACATTCCTTAAATTCCAAGAGTTCTTTCTTCTGCATGTGCTTTTAGTTTTTAATTCAGGTCTTCCTCTTTCTCTGTCACCAATTTTACTGTACTAGGCAATTATTTTAATTTACCAGTCTGGAAACCAAAGACATTCATACAGGACCAGCTTTACCCAAGGTCCACAGATCTCCTAACGTCAAACTTTTGTGAGATCAGCTGCTCTCCATCTGGGTTTAGCCCTGATGACTTCCTATCCTTGGGGAAAGGAAACTTGTGTGTTTTACAGAGAAAGGAACAAAAGCCTGAGTTCTCATAAGCACCCAGCTTCCTTAAGGTCTCAGTAGCCCAAGGTTGGCACAGCCTGGAGGTAAGAACAAAGACGAAGTGAATGATGTTCTGGTAGCCAAGTTCCCACGTATCTGTGTCATGTTTTAAGGGCCATTGCCAATCCAAGATATATTCATCCTCATTTTCATCTATTAATTTTATTTGTAATGTATTTTTTGACTTTATATTCTTTAATATTTTAATATTGTGAAACATATGAAATTACTTTAGTGTGAGGTTGGAACCCAACATTTTTTACTCCTTCAAGTAGCTATCCAAATCCCTAGCACCAAAGTGATCATCCATTTCCTATTTGCTAGTTTGAAATGCTACATTAATCACATAAGATAATTTTATATATTCTTGAATTTCATCCTAGATTTTCTTTTCTGTTTTATAGGGACCAGCAATCAAGAGCTTTCCACTAATATCACACATTTTAATTACTGTGATTTATTTTTAATATAAGTCAAATTGTTTTATGACTGCTCTTTAAAAAGATATATTGATTTTTTTAAAGTTACTTAATTCATGCATGTGTACTTTTTCCTTAGAACACTACAGATAATTACTGATAAGAATTGGGTATCCTGGAGTTCTTCCTGCTGTGGCGCAAGGGGATTGGCAGTGTCTTAGGAGTGCTGGGACATGGGTTCAATCCCCAGCCCAGCCCAATGGGTTAAGGATCCGCTGTTGCCACAGTTGCAGCTTAGGTCGAGACTGCTGCTGGGATCTGATCCCTGGCGTGGGAGCTCCACATGCCATGGGGCAGCTAAAAATGAAAAAAAAAAAATTGCATATCTTTCCAAATGAACTCTTCCTCTTTGTTCCCTTAAGTAATTTATTACCCAAGAGTTTTGTTTATCTTTTTGTCTTGGTATCTACTTGCTAAATGAATGACATATTTTGATTAATTTATGTTCAACCATTGTACATTATTTTATTTTAGATGTATTTCATTGGATTTTGGTTTTAACCATATGCGATAGTTACTGTTTTAATCGATGAGCTTTAGCAATTATATTAGTTTTTTTATTAATACGGTTAGACTTTTTTCCGACATTATATTTTTGCTTTTTATTTGTCACACTTCCATGGTAAATAAATTCATTTATATCTATCTCCTTTTTAGTTCTGTTAGATTGTCTAAGTTCTATTTGTTCTGTCCACCCTCTACATCCTTGCATTGCCCCTTGATCCGAAAGCTACAAATGTCCTTATTTTCTTCTAGTACAGCAGTATTACAGTATTTCTTCTTGTAAGCAATCCTCCTTATCTACTGGGATACATTCCAAAACCCCTTAATGGGTTCCTGAAGCTGTGGATGGTACCAAAGTCTGTATATACTATGTTTTTTCCTATACTAATGGGTGGGTAGTGTATACGGCATGGATATGCAGGATAAAGGGATGATTCATGTTTTGGGCAGGATGGTGAGAGATTTAGTAACATTACACAGAATGGCATACAATTTAAAACTTTTGAATTGCTTATTTCTGGAATTTTCCACTTAACATTTTCAGACTGCATTTGACTGAGGGTAAGTGAAACCACAGAAAACGAAACAGTAGACTACTATACTTACTTTTAATTCCTTTTCACCTTCTTCTTAACACCCTTCACCTTACCCAGTTAATAACTATGGTCTCATCTGAAGAGTTTACTTTTATTTTGCTTCATTCTCTCCTCAGCCAACCAAATTTCAAACTTGTTATCATGTAAATTTAGTATAACATCATCTTGTAAACACAAACACTTTTTTTTTTTTTACAGCCAACAGTTATTTAGATTTACCAATATGTTTACTAATTTCTTTGTTCAACATTATTTCTTGCATCCCGTTACATCTGGGCTTATTTTTCTTCTTGTAGAAAACTTTGTAGATGTTATATTTAAGAGTCAATAGAATAGCACTTCTTGACTGGGAACACTTTTTTTTGTGAAATACGTAAGAAGTATTTTATCAAAATGGACAGAGGTACTGGCATTTAATGCATGAAGACCAGGATTGCTAAATATTCTGTAGTACACAGTACAATCTAACTCAAAATGTCAATTGTACTTATGCTGAAGATGATAACTTTTAAATTCTTGTATATATGAAATTATCTTTATTTGTCCTTCACTCTTGAATGATAGAATGGTTAAGTATAGAATTACAGTTCAAAGTTTATTCATCTTCCATATATAGTTGTTATAAGAAGTATACATAGTTGTTACTAAGAAGTCTAATAATGTTAGATGGTCATTTCCTTATAAGAATGTCTTGATTAAGTCTTTTATATAGTTAACTTTTAGGAATTTTGCCCTTATTCTTGATATTTTGAAGTTCACTGTGATGTATCTATATTAATTTAAAATGTTAAATATCTTTATCACTTGTATGTATAAATCTTTTTTGCACTTGGTAAATCTTTCAATCCTAAGTATTTGTGTGTTCAGTTTAGGAACATTCTTTGCCATTATTTCTTCAAATATAGTCTATTTTCCATTTTCTCCTTCTAGAACTCTTATTAGACAGATGTTAGAACTTCAGCAGGGTTCTCCATGTCTCTTACCTTATCCTTTGTAACTCTTTTTGTTGTATTCTAGATTTCCTCACATCTATCTTCCAGTCCACTAATTAGCTCTTGAGCTGAGTCCCATCTGCTATTGTTCAAATGTACTTTAGTTTTTAATATTCAGTAAGTTTTTTTCATAATTCGTTGTACTTGTTTCATAATTCCGGATTGTTATTTTGTGGAAGCAAATCCCTCTTTGATTGCTCAGAGGAATAAAGTTTTATTTTTTTTAATTATAGCATTTTTTTATTACTCAGTTACATTTATAGTTGTATAACGATCACTGCAACCAAAATTTATAGCATTTCCAACCCAAACCCCCAACACATCCCCCCACCCCCCAACCCGTCTCATTTGTAAACCATAAGTTTTTCAAAGTCTGTGAGTCAGTATCTGTTCTGCAAAAAGTTCATTGTGTCATTTGTTTAAATTCCACATATAAGTGATAGCATTTGATGTTGGTGTCTCACTGTCTGTCTGACTTCACTTAGCATGATAATTTCTAGGTCCATCCATGTTGCTGAAAATGCATTTCTTTCCTTTTAATGGCTGAGTAATATTCCATTGTGTATATGTGTACATCTTCTTTATCCACTCCTCTGTCAGTAGGCATTTAGGTTGTTTCTATGTCTTGGCTACTGTATTTAGGGCTGCAATGAACACCGGGGTACATGTATCTTTTTGAGTCATGGTTTTCTCTGGATATAGAGTGGAATTGCTGGATCAAATGGTAATTCTATTTTTAGTTTTCTGAGCAATCTCCATACTGTTTTCCACAGTGGTTGCACAAATTTACATTCCCACCAACAGTGTAATAGGGTTCCCTTTTCTCCACACCCTCTCCAGCATTGTTTGTAGACTTTTTGATGATGGCCATTCTAGTCGGTGTAAAGTGGTACTTCATAGTTCTTTTTTTAGATTCTTCTGTTTTTTCCACTTTATCCAGTCTAAGTCACTCTTTTGTTGGATTTGTTTTCCTGGTTTTATGATGCTTACATTCTCCAGATTTTGGAGATTTTGTGGGTGTGCATCCGTCTTCTGGCCTATAAAGACCCCTCAAACATTGAAGCCTCAAGTCAGCAACCCTGGCCTGGCCCATCAGTAATGCAGTTTTTAGGGTTAGGCAGAAAGGGTTCCCCTATGTTTCTTTCTTTAGGGAGTTACTCCTTTTCCATTCCAAAGATAACTCTCTTTTCTATTTCAAATAGAACTTTAATAAAACTTTAAGGGTATATGAAGTTTGCTGTGGAAGGGCAAAACTTTAGCACACATTCAGTGTAACATCTTGAAGTCATAAACCGAGTTTTTGAAAAAACTGGTCATGTTTTTCCTTCAGAATTTTTAGAATCATTTCATCAAGTTAAAACAATCCCTTGGCACTCTGAATAAGATGTTTAATTTTACAAACTAATTTAGATAAAAAACAAATGTCTTAATTTTAATGCTGAGTCATCCCAGACAAGAACATGACATGTCTATTTATTCAATATCCTTTTGTTTTACTCAGTGTAGTTTTAGACTTCTTTTCATTTGGGTCCTTCAGATTTATTGCACATTTACCTTTAGATGTTTATGTTTTTTTTGCTCTTGAGACTCAAATTTATTATCTCATTGTATTCTCAAGCTGGCTATTACTTGTAAATTGGAAATCAAGTGAATTTTGAATATTAGCTAAAAACAACTACCTCACTTTATGATTACTATTTCTAACAGTTTCTGAGTTCGTTAACTTGAGTCTACCAAGCATATATTCATATAATCTAAAATATAATTTTGTTCTCTCTTTCCTAATAAAGAAGGCCTAATAGTTTGATCAAAGGTAACATAGTTCAATGGTTTAGAACAGCAGTTGGCAAATTTTTTTCTGTAAAGGGCAAGAAAGTAAATATTTCAGGCTTAATGGGACATATAGGACTATGACAATAGCCATTCAACTCTGCTACTGTAGCACAAAAGTAGCCATAAACAATAGATAAAGGAATGATCATGAATCTGTTCCAAACATTAAAGGGTTGAAAAATCTTAGTTCAGATTTTAAGTAATATAATTACAAGTATAATAAAGTCAGTCTACCTAAATTAAAATCTAGTCTTCAGCATTTATTGCCTGTGTACCCTTAGGCAAGTTTCTTAAAATCTCATTGCCTCAGTTTCTACAACTTAAATGGGCATAAAATAGTTTCTACATTTGTGGTACCTATTTGTGATATTGTCGTTATCTTTGGTAATGAAATAATAATGCTTAATAATTAGACTGGTACTAGGCATGAAGTAAATGTTGTGTCATGACTATTTTTATTATTATTTGTAGATCTTATTTTCTTCTATTGCATAACTGAATTGTCTTATAGTTCCCAAAACAATGTTAAGACAAAAGGAGCTTATAATAAGCATACCTGTTTTCTTCTTGACATTACTGAAAATGCTGTTAGTGTTTCTGTTAAGCATATGACTTGTTTGGGTTTCAGATACATGCTTATGAAATTAAAGAACTAATCCTCTAATCAAATTTTATCAAGGTTACAAAAATTGGAATAAGATTTTTAACTTCTATAAAAATGCCCTTCTGGCATCTATTATAATGATAACCTTTTTAAAAATCTCTTGGAATTTTATACAATTTATTTCCATAATATTGGACCATTTTCCAATGAAATAGAAATTCTGACATGAATCTCATTTGATCATTGTATATTGTTCATTTATTTTGCATATAACATTTATCTTGCTGATACTTCATTAAGGGATTTTTGTATTTACAGCCACAATTGAGAAGGATTTATAAAATTTGTTGGAGTGGATAATTTTTTTTTATGGATTTCAAAATTAGAATTATGTTTGCTTTGTAAAAAAACAACTACAAGGCTTCTCTCTCTTCCTAAGCACTGGAATAATTCAAATTGTGAATATAATCTATTCTTTGGAAGTTTAAAATAAGTGACTTGTTAAACTTTCTGAGTCCAGGACTCTTTTGGGAAGTTGGCTTTATGACAGTTTTTCTCAAAAGATAAAAATCTCAACATAAAAATTAAAAAAAACCCAGCCCAAATCAGCATATATAAAAAACCAGAAATAGCATTTCCAACACATGTAACAATAAAAAGCTAAAAGATCCAATATACAAAAAGTTCTTAGAAATCACTAAGACACGTGGACCAACAAATAGAAAAATGATAAAAAGGTCAAAGGCAATTAATAGAATAATAAATACATATAAACCACTAACAAAAATTTAGAAGATTAATCAATTATGCGTTATTGAAAAGCATGCAAACTAAAATATTTATAAATCAGATTAAAAAATTTAGAATATCAAAATACCAAGTGATATCACTGTGTAGATTCTTTCAAATACTGTGGGAAGTAGTATAAAGTGACTCTACTTTTTCAGAAGACAATTCAGCAGCACCCATAATAATTCTAAATGAACACATTTTTGCATCAGAAATTCTATTTTAGGAATGTATTCCATAGAAAACCTATCCAAGTTTCCACAGAGGTTCACGGCTGCATCTTTTGTAATACTAAAAAAATGAAAACAATCCAAATGTTCTTCAGTAAAATATTAGGTTAAGTAATGATTATCATATTCATACAGTGGAATATTATGCAGCCACTATAAAGACAGAACTATCTATACATTCTGGCAGTTAGTGTCCATGAAACACTGTTCAGTTAAATAAGCCAACTGCAATACAGTAAAGCATAAAATCCTATTTAAAAACAAAGGAAAAATGCTAACACATGGAAGAACTTCTGCAAAAATATATAATAACAACCAATGACAGTATAAGGAAAAGAGAAGACTTTTCTCTCCCTAAATTACATATTTAAAAAAACTGTAATAGGCAACTTCTATAGCCAGAGTTTTAAATAAAAATAAAATTTGAAAACTGTCTTGAGATACAATGAAACTAATGTTCTTCAAATTCAGGCAAAATTACTTGTTGGTTTCAATTCTGAATATATAGTCCCTAGTTTTGGCAAGAGCAAGCCTTGTTTTAAAATTTTGTTTAAGTATAGTTGATTTACTATGTTGCATTAATTTCTGCTGTAAAGAAAAGTGATTCAGATATATATATTAATATATTCTTTTTCAAATTATTTTCCATTACAGTCTATTATAGGATACTTAATATAATTACCTGTGCTAAACAGCAGGACCGACCTAGTTGTTTATCCATTTTCATATAAGAGCAAGCCTTTTAACTGGACTTTTTGACTCTAATTCATCCTCAAACTGCTGTCAGAATAACCTTCATATAATACTAGTTTGTTCATTCTTAAGGTTGTTAAGTAACTTTCAGGATGAAATTCGGATATTTTAGCATGGATTATACAAATTATTATCTAGCCACTGCTGAATTCTGACTTATTTCCTACTCATACCATGATCTGGTTACATAACTTCTAAGTGCCTAAATGAAATGGCTCTCTCAGGAGTTCTCTTGTGGCTCAGCGGGTTACAGACCTGATGTTATCTCTGTGAGGGTGTGGGTTAGATCCACGGCCTGAGTCAGTGGGTTAAGGATCCGGAATTGCTGCAAGTTGTGGTGTGGGTTACTGATGCAGCTCAGAGGTGTTGCTGTAGCTGTGGTATGAGATGCAGCTACTGCTCTAATCTGACCCCTGGCCCGGGAACTTCTATCTAATGTAGGTGTGGCCGTAAAAAGGGAGAAAAAAGTGCTTTCTCATTCTCTGATTGCACATGCACCTCCCTCTACATTGAGTAGTCTTTTCTACAGTCTTCAGTTGGCTAAATCCTGTTCATTCTTCAAACCTCAGTTCACAAGTTAAACCTCTGGGAAGCTTTCACTTGTCATCTTTATTTCAGTTAAATTCTAATTTCTAATCCTAGAGAATCCCTCTACTATCTCTAATCTCTATCTTGTAAATCCCTATAGTATTTTTTTTCTGCTATATTTTTTAATGATTTTTATTTTTTCCATCATAGCTGGTTTACACCTATAGTATTATAATTTTTCTACTATTTATCAAATATAGTAGAGACAGGTACTGGGTCTTTTATCTTGTACCTCCTAGTACTTAGCATATATTATTTAAGAAAACACAGTTGAATTTACTGGTGATATTAAACCATTTTTTTTCATCTACCACACTTCCTCAAGATTGTTAATTACCAAGAGTTGGTTAAAAAGAATAAAATTTATGTATATTATGTGATCATAATTAGCTTTTTTTTTTTTCTGGATGACATGGAGCCTTTTGTTCATTCATCTCACTTTCTAGCTATGTCATTTCAATAAAACCTCCACTAGAGGGCATACAAAGAAAAGTAGAAACAAAACTCACTGATAGGGAAAAAATATACCTTCTTAATGTATTTATTACTTCTCTGTACCCAGCGAAAAATGGCTAGTTTGTCTTTATGTCACACTTTTATTGTACAGTTCACTCTTATCTACTGTTTTTATTCTGCTTTAAACAATCAGATTTTAGCTGGGAGACTGATGAAAACAACTGTGATAAAGGAGATTCTGAAAATGATAAAATGCTGTGAACTGACCATCCATTTTCAGCTACTAGAGTAATTTTATTAGATCAGCCCTTCCACTAACAAAGGCTATAACAGAGAATAAAATAGAAAATGTGTTTGAAGGCCCTGTAGTGAAACCAAGGCAGCTATATAGCATGAGAAGCTGAGATCCTGGGGAAAAAAGAAGCATTTGTTGATTTGAGTCCTACATTCTCTTGCCACTTTTCCCCTTGAGACATTTGCCGGCCCCTGGGTGATGTAAGTAGAAAGCAGTACCGCTAGGCCTTCTTATAAGGCTAGAGACACAAAAACTGGAGTTATGGGCTACCAATCAAGAACTTCAAGGATTAAGGGTCTGGAAAAAAGGGAATAGCAGAAAAGTCGCTCTGCAAAAAAGGGCTTTTACTTTCAAAGCATCTGCAGATTCTAAAAATACACAAAATATGTGGCAGAGGGAGAAAGACTACAAATTGCTAAGAGGCTGAAAAGCTAAGAAGGACTCTCAGCATTCCTATAAAAATGAGGAGACAAAATTTGGCCTTCATGACCCTCAAGGGGAGAGTGGCTCAAGGAAACACCCGAATTTGAGTTGAGACCACTGAAAAACTGTAAGGGAAACAGACTAAACCCAATACACCCAGATCTGACCCACTGTAATCCTGATTAGATCAAGAGTCTTACTACCAGAGAAAATTAAATATTTTCTGGAAACAGAGAGCCATACAAATGTTTATACATAATATCCAGTATTCAATCAAAAATTACTAGGCATTTTAGGAGATAGAACTAAGTGACCAAAAGAAAAGAGAAAGAAATACCAAAAACAAATCTACAGATGGTATCAGATACTCTTTAAAATAAGTGTGATTAATATGTTTCAGAAAACAGAAAGCAGAAAATAGAATTTAATTAAAGAACTGGGAGTCCCATTGTGGTGCAGCAGAAACGAATCCGACTAGGGTCCATAAGGATACAGGTTTGATCCTGTGCCTTGCTCAGTGGGTGAGGGATCTGGCATTGATATGAGCTGTGGTGTGGATGGCAGACACAGCTTGGATCCTAAGTTGCTGCGGCTATGGTATAGGCTGGTAACTGTAGCTCCAATTTGACCCCTAGCCTGGGAAACTTCATTATGCGTGGGTGCAGCCCCCATCCTCCTCCCCTCCCCCCAAAAAAGCAAAAGCAAAAAAAAAAAGAACTGAATTTTAGGGGAAAAAAGAGGCAAGTAGAAATTCTGAAACTAAAAAATAGGATTATTGAAATTAAGAAGGTAATAGATGGGTTTAATAGCAGATTAGCTACAGCTAAAGATTAGTAACCTGGAGGCTAGGCCAAGAGAAAATACCCAGGAAACCATTGTAATAAATGGAGAGAAGAAAGGATGGAAAATAAAGAATGTTATGAGACGTATGTGAAATGGGTGTAATGGTATAAATCCTAGTAGGAGAGAAGAGGGAGAATGAGGAAAAAGTAGTATCTGCAAGAAATACTTGAAATACGATGAAATGTACAAATGACACATTCAAGTTCTATGAAACCCAAGCTGAACAGATTTAAATAAAACTATACCTAGGGTTATCACAGCAAAGTTTCCCCAAACAAGAGACATGGAAGATCTTAAAAACAATCACAAGATAAAATACAATACCTTCAAAGGATCAACAATAAAACTAACAGCTTTTCAGTGGAAATAATGGAGGCCAGGAGATAAAATAATAGCTTTAAAATACTAAAGGAAGTTAACTTGTAA